>JBBBDQ010001848.1:1617500-1827500 GCA_037127315.1 Ascarosepion bandense
GGGGGGGGTATCATAGATATGAGACCCTTTGCACCGGCCCAAAAGCTATGGGTTAAATAGTAGGAATTAGAACGAAAAATATGGCATAGATAAGAAAAATTATTACCTTTTAATGCAATATTAACTCAGAAAAAAATTACAATTCAAACAATATTTTGGTTTCAAATGAAGTTGTGAAATCAAAACTATACTCACAATGATATCTAAAAACATTTTAGATATCAAAATACTAAAACTCCACTCGTAAGAATTTACAAATCCGTATCATCTGAATGGAATGCGTTGAGTGATATATATATATATATATATATATATATATATATATATATATATATATATATATGGATTATACACGGGGCTTGGATTTTTGCCTAATCCCAACACACAAAATTTTCGGGTTGCTTTATATTTGAATTGCTTTATACACAATGATATACAAAATGTCTAACTCATTATATATATATATATATATATATATATATATATATCCGAATAAATTATTACTTATTATAATGGGATTTTTAATATATTCCTCAACCTTTTATTCATTGATTTTTTAAAAACCTTTTCGACAGTGTAAAATTTAAATTAAAAAAAGCAAAAACAAAAATTTATGGCCTAGTAGATAAAATGTTGGTTGGATCCAATGACTTGACTCAAAGAGTTAGACGTTCAACACCTGGCTACACCAGAGGTGAACAAAAAACTTAAATGTTCTCAGAAACACATGGCCCAGTGCATAAAAGCGTTGTTTGGATCCACTCCACCCACGTCTATTGAACAGATGAACAGGCACATCCCTTGTTCCCTGCTTAGGATGTGGTTTCCGGTTTTCTCTTTTCCAATCTTTTCACTCTTACGTAGCCCCCTGCACATGAGTGGCGTTACCGCCTTGCTCGGGGTGATATGATTAAAAAAACGTGACTTGACACTAAGAGTTGTGATTTTAATACCTTGCTCCAGCAGAGGTAAACACAAAACATAAAGGTCCCGAAAAACACATGGTCCAGTGCATAAAAGCGTTGGCTGGATCCAGTGACTTGACCCTAAGAGTTGTGAGTGCAATACTTGTCTATAGCAGCGTCGAAACTCAACTTAGAATGTTGAGTTAAAGGGAGATAACTACATAATATCCAGAGGAGCTATGGTATATAAAATGAGAATGATGTTCCCCAAGGATCAAAATACAGAGCTCGGTTCAAAATTCAAAATTCAAAATTCAAAATTCAAAATTCAAAATTCCAGATATCTGAAGACGGACGGAGTGTACAACGACCGAAACATCGTTAATATAGTAATAAAAATGAGGACAACATTCTGTAAATAATATTAAAAAAAAAAACAATAATGTAAAATATAGGCTTAACAGTCTGAAACTAGTCTTCTAAGTCCATTGATTTTGAGAATTTTTCTATTCCTTTTTATTCCAAACACTGAGCAGCATTCAAAATAACATTACGAAGTTCTTTGTTAGTATTCATGCCGTTGGAATGAAACCGCGTTCGCCTTTCATAGATGGTGTTCTTAATTATCGATAGATTTCCATATAATTCTTATATGTTGGTCTCTGGAATCAGATTAGAGATGCGCAGTTCATATGCACTTTTATTAGTCATTTCACTCGGAGCACTTCATTATTGCACAAGTTTTTGGTTTAACGATTTACGGAATAGTTGTCCAGAATAAAAACAATGTTCTATATTTTTGGTAGGTCTATAAGCATGCAAAGTGGGGAAAGAAAGAAAGAAAGAAAGAAAGAAAGAAAGAAAGAAAAAGATTCCGAAAAGAAACAATAAAAAAAGAAAGTATAATAAACGACAGAATAAAGAAAGAAGATCAAAAAAAAAAAGAAAGAAAGAAAAATAATTGACAAAAGAAAGAAGGAAAGAAAGAAAGAAAGAAAGAAAGAAAGAAATTGACAATTTAGAATGTTTTTCTTTTTTCGTCTTTATACTGAATAAATATTTTATCAACGGAAAAAAATCGTAACACAAAGATTTGGATATTTTATAAAATAAATCTTATTTCAATTTTTCGCGACAGACGTACATTCAGAAACCAAATTAATGAAATCGGTCTGTTTAATCAATAAACGAATCGAATTTCTGCGATATTTGTTTACTCGCAATTCATGACAAACATCGAAAATAATCGAGCAAGTTTGAATCTCAATAACAAGATAATTAATGTTCCTATTTTGAAGATACGACTAAAGGCGTTGGTTAGCAACGAGCACTGCGGTTAGCAACGAAGTCTGCATTTAGACACTGATGCAACGGTTAGCAGTGAGCATTGCGCCTAGTAACGAAAGAAATAATTAGCAACGAAATATGCGTAACCAATTAAGGCAACAGTTAGCAACGAAATCAACAGTTAGAAAGGAAGGCAACAGTCTAGCAACGAAGGTTTCTGTTAGCATGGGATGCTGCGGTTACCATCGAGCGGCTGTGGTTAGCAACAAAGACAACGTTTGGCAGCGAAGACTGTAGTTAGCAACGAAAGCACAGCTGGCAACGAAAACAAGAAATGGCAACGAATGCAATGGTCAGTAGAAAAGGCTGGAGTTAGTAATGAAGGTTACAATTAACAACAATTGTTGCTGTTAGCAACGAGGTTGTGGTTAGCAAAAAAACAATGGTTAGCTAAGAAGGTCGACTTTAGCAACGGAGGCTGTGGGTAACAAAAAGTCAGCGATTAGCCACGAAGTTTGCGATTAGCAACGAAGGCTACGGTTAGTAGCTTGTAGTTAGCAATGATAGCAACAGCTAGGAACGAATGTTGCGGCTAACAACTAAAATTGCAGTTAGCAACGAAGGCTGCGGTTAGCAACGAAGGTGACAGTTAGGAACGAAGGGTGAGATTAACCTCAAACAATGTTAAATTTTCCTATGAAACTTTGTCATACCAAGTGCATTGTGTAGAATATTCTCAACTCTCTCACAGGATATGTTAATAGTATGGGCTAGTTGATTTATAACAAATCGCTTGTCATCCATCACCATGTGGTGAACACAATGTCTTCCTCTGTGGTGGCCGTTGCAGGACTTCCACAACCTGGATAATCTTTAAAACTCTACCTGCCCATCTTACATTCTGCTGCCAATTTTTGAAGAGTTGATAAAGTTGGAGCGCCATCCTCTAATGTAGCAACCATGTTAGCATGAATTTCTTTTGGGTTTAAACTCTTTTTCTGCAGGTATTTGATAATACCCCGGTAGCGAATTTTGCCCATTTTCAAGAGAAGTCGCTACTAGTTATATTTGAATTTTTCTTTGAGGAGACAGATGTCAGTTTTCTTGCAACGAATCAATGCAACTTTTAATAAGACGAGTTGAAATTAATGCATGCTTGATATCACAATACTAGCATCAATCACTCAATAGTCATCCTATGAACGATATTGAACTGGTTTCCCACACATCGTTTTGAAATTGTTTTCTTTCTCTGAAACTTGTTTTCACTCATAGAGAGTGACTAATCCTTATAAATTTATGTTTTTATAATGCCATGCCCATTCCGGACGTGGGGATCGTGACCCTAGTCGCATTTCTTTTCATTATTATCAGTGATTGTCATTCATGGCAAATATATTAAATTCGTTTCCCACTGACCTTCTCCAAGGTTTGCAGACCTTTCTAGAGACCGGCTACTACCCAAGGCTAGAGAATCCATTTTATTTAAATCATTTAAATTTATTATATTTTAATGCCATATCCCTTCATGATAGATGTATTCATGGCTCTCCACATATTCCTTTAACTCATTATCTCTTAATTGTTATAGTTCTCGGGAAAGATAATGGAATGTTTGCCTATTGCTTTCTCCACTGTTTTAATACATAGGTATCATTCTAGTACAGCTATCATTCAAGGCTACTTATTTAATTCATGCCCTGGTAGAAAGAAGAGAGTGTTTCATGCTTTTTACAAGACCGTATTGCTAGGTGAATAGAAGACTTGGTCAGAATTATAACTCGTGTTGTCATTTCCACTTAAGGCAGTAACAATTACGCTATATCACCCAGCCCTATACTTAAATGTTGATTCTCGCTTTATGTAGATATAGTAGCCAATGAATAAGTGATAAAATTTATCTGACAACTTCTAAGAATATGTTTTTTTTTAATCATATCACCCCGAGCAAGGCGGTAACGCCACTGATGTGCAGGGGGCTACATAGGAGTGAAAAGATTGGAAAAGAGAAAACCGGAAACCGCATCCTAAACAGGAAACAAGGGATGAGCCTCTTAATCTGTTCAATAGACGTGGGTGGAGTGTGAACCGGGCGATAGTTTAGTCTATCTACTCCAATTGAAAAAAAAAGTGAGAAGATTGGAAAAGAGAAATCCAGAAACCGCATCCTAAACAGGAAACAAGGGATGAGCCTCTTAACCTGTTCAATAGACGAGGGTGGAGTGTGAACCGGGCGATAGTTTATAGTACTTGTATAAACTGGAGGTGCGTTGAGGTGCAGTGGATATCGGCTCGAAACGAGAAATCGGGGAGCCGAGTTCGAATTCCAGTTGAATTCGTTGCATTCACTTACGCGTCGCAAATACCCTTGGGAAAGATATTAATCCATCTATTCCTTCCAATTATGGGTTAAATAACAGATTGGGTTCTATAGCCTTGACTTGTAATCAGTCTACTGCGGAAAGCAATGACAACCTACTGCGGGATAAAATTCCGCCTAGTTAGTCATGTCTCTTTCGAGACATGATCGCCCAAGCGTGTATCACATATGACACTTAACTGACTGATAAACTGGTAGCTTCTGGCTAAGACTATTGTAAGGAAAACTCTGTACGAAATATTAGTGAAGAAGAGGTTTAATCACAAACGGGACATTTTTTTAATCATCCCTTGTTTCCTGTTTAGGATGTGGTTTCCGGTTTTCTCTTTTCCAATCTTTTCACTCTTTTCTTTTTTTCTTTTTTCTTTTTTTTTTCAATTGGAGTAGATAGACTAAACTAAACTATCGCCTGGTTCACATTCCACCCACGTCTATTGAACAGGTGAAGAGGCTCATCCCTTGTTCCCTTTTTAGGATGTGGTTTCCGGCTTTTTTATCCAATCTTTCCATTCCTTTTCATTTTTTATTCCAATTGGAGTAGATAGACTAAACTATCGCCTGGTTCACACTCCACCCACGTCTATTGAACAGATGAAGAGGCTCATCTTTTGTTCCCTGCTTAGGATGTGGTTTTCCCTTTTCCAATCTTGTCACTCTTACGTAGCACCCTGCACATCAGTGGCGTTACCGCCTTGCTCGGGGTGATATGAAAGAAAAAAAAATTCTCACCAAGTCAAACTACAGTCTATGTTCTCCAACCTGAAGGCTCGCCTACATCACGGACACTCGGCTTTTGATTCACTAAAGAGAAATTTCCGCCCTACCTTTCACTTCACTCTTGGATGCTGTGGGGACGCCCGCGCCTGTTCGGCTATAATGGACTATGCCATTACTATGTAAAGTAATGGTGGCATCTACGTGACGAGAGTGTGCCGAGCAGCCGATCGACAAGTCAGTCGTAGACTTCCGGTGACGACCCGGAAGTACCTATTGCTCATACTACGTCTTACGACAGTGGTGACGAAGATTGTCGACACAACAGTGGCGACGAAGATTGTCGAACACAACAGATGCCCAATAAAAGGCTCTAGAGCCACTCAAAGTAGAGAGTTACTGTATGGAGTTTTAACAGCGTAGGAAAGGACAATCGTTAGAAGTATAGAGGTAAACTCTTACTCTTGTATAAAAGGTGGGGAAGAAGTGTGAATAGGATGATAGGGTCACCTATCAACTTCAGTTGTTGGAAAAGTAAATGAATATGCTTTCATAGCTCAAGCATGGCGATTAGCTCCGAATATATACATTTGGATAATTATGAAGCTAACAGTAAGTTTTAACTTAGTTCAGATGCCCTCTGTGAAATAAAATTGAGAAGGGAATTAAAATTATTTGAACTTTATTAATGAAAAAAGACAATGTACAGCAAGTATAGTAAGATATACGCACATACAGAGTGCGATGGATAAATTGTCTTCTAAACGACACACAAAAATGAAAATAACAATGACAACGAATTTTAACAGATATATTTACCAAAATTTCAAAAAAAAAATATCTTGAAATACTAAAGAGTACATTTATTCAATAAAATCTCCATTGGCTTCAATCATGGCCACCAGACGACTTTGGAATCTCCTGCAAATCTTCTAGAAGGTCTCCTTATTTTAGCTGCTGAATGCTACCATAATCCTTGCCTACAGTTCAGCCGTAGCGTTAAAAGGAGTTTTGTTGGTTACTCGTTCAATTGAGTCCCACATATAATAATCAAGGGGGCTGCAGTCTGGGGAGTTAGGGGGCTAGATGTAAGGGGGGATGTGATCTAAGAAATTATCTGCCAGCCATAACTAGATTCTTCTGAGTGGGTGGCATGATTTAGAATTCTGTTACCAGACATACAGGGTCTTTCAGCAGCCACCCTCTTGGCTTAAGGCAAGACTAACTCCTCAAGATACTTGATGTAGGTTTCCGTGTTAAGCTTGAGGCCGTCACCAACAAATTCGGGAATTATTTGTTTTTCGAGAACGATTAGAGTGAGTTTTTCGAGCTGCTGTACCTTCGTAATCACCATTAAAATCATCCAACTCTTTTCGAATCCTCTACACGGAAACATTCAAATACTCTAAAATGTTCGAATTGCAAAGGTTAAGCAGTGAGGTACAGCATGCCGTTTCTAAATTTTTAGTCGAGTCAATTTTGTCATGGTTTTCTTTTTTTCATACACGGTGCCCAACTGACCATCAACTGACCATCATATAATACGCAGTCGACAAAATAAAAAACAATGCGCATGCACGGAATTAAAAATATAAAATGGTGATAATGTGCCCACCGACTCCTGTATAAGTCGAACATTTGATCGGGCTGTCGTGCCCATCACCCAGTGTACAAGTCAAAAAGTTACTAGGCTGTTTGGCTCATCACCCACTGTCAGTCAGTCAGTTAAGTGCCATACGTGATACACGCTTGGGCGATCATGTCTATAAAGAGACATGACTGACTGGGCAGAAGATTATCCCGCAGTAGGTTGCTATTTCTTTCTGCGGTAGACTGGTTGCCGACCAAGGCTACAGAACCCAATCTGTCCTGTTATTTAACCCATAACTGGAAGGAATAGATAGATTAATACCTTTCCCAAGGGTATTTGTGCGTAAGTGAATGCAACGAATTCGGCTGGAATTCGAACTCGGCTCGCCGATTTCTCGATCCGAGCCGATATCCAATGCACCACAACGCACGACCAATATTGACCAGGCTGTCATGCCCATCACCCAGTGTACAAGTCAAAAATTTACCAGGCTGTCTGGCTCATCACTCACTGTACAAGTCGAATATTTGAACAGGCTGTCTTGCCCATCACCCAATGTACAAGTCAAAACTTGGCCAGGCTGTCTCGCCCATCACCCACTGTACAAGTCGAAATTTTGAACAGGATGTCTTGCTCATAACCCACTGTACATGTCCAATATTGACCAGGCTGTCATGCCCATCACCCAGTGTACAAGTCAAAAATTTACCAGGCTGTCTGGCTCATCACCCACTGTACAAGTCGAATATTTGAACAGGCTGTCTTGCCCATCACCCAATGTACAAGTCAAAACTTGGCCAGGCTGTCTCGCCCATCACCCACTGTACAAGTCGAAATTTTGAACAGGATGTCTTGCTCATAACCCACTGTACATGTCCAATATTGACCAGGCTGTCATGCCCATCACCCAGTGTACAAGTCAAAAATTTACCAGGCTGTCTGGCTCATCACCCACTGTACAAGTCGAATATTTGAACAGGCTGTCTTGCCCATCACCCAATGTACAAGTCAAAACTTGGCCAGGCTGTCTCGCCCATCACCCACTGTACAAGTCGAAATTTTGAACAGGATGTCTTGCTCATAACCCACTGTAGATGCCCAATATTGACCAGGCTGTCGTGCCCATCACCCAATGTACAAGTCAAAAATTTACCAGGCTGGCTTGCTCATCACCCACTGTACAAGTCGAAATTTTGAACAGGTTTTTTTGCTCATCACCCACTGTACATGGGCAATATTGACCAGGCTGTCGTGCCCATCACCCAGTGTACAAGTCAAAAATTTACCAGGCTGTCTGGCTCATCACCCACTGTACAAGTCGAAATTTTGAACAGGCTGTCTTGCTCACCACCCAATGTACATGTCCAAACGTGACCATGAATTATTATTAAAAATTTAAGTGCTAAATCTAGGTGCGTCGTCAGTGTTGTTGCTCTTATGTCACTAGAAGTTTCGGGGCTAAATAAACAACAGACTTTTCGATAGGTGACCCGACCGAATAGGATCAGTATTCGGCCCGCACACAGACTAAAAATTGTTACTAGCTTTAGGACGTGCATGATATAACTTCCCCTAGAAAACGTCAACCAATCAAGAATTCACTTGGGCTATTCGATATTATAGATTGGGTAAGCTCGGTTGTACTGAACTTCCTACATGCGGTCAAGACAGGATATTTTTGGAGAAAGAGAAGAAAACAAACCAATAAACAAATTTATATATATATATATTTGATCATATCACCCCAAGCAAGGCGATAACGCCACTGATGCGCAGGGGGCTACATAAGAGTAAAAAGATTGGAAAAGAGAAAGCCGGAAACCGCATCCTAAACAGGAAACAAGGGATGAGCCTCTTCAACTGTTCAATAGACGTGGGTGGAGTGTGAATATATATATATTGTAATGTGGTTTCCGGCTTTCTCTTTTTCAATCTTTTTACTCTTACGTAGCCCCCTGTGCATCAGTGGCGTTATCGCCTTGATTGGGGTGATATGATTTTAAAAAAAATAGTTGTTACAATGGTTTATAAATTCATAGTATCACTACACAAAAATTTTCGGGTTTCGAAGCTACCTATTAGGTGCTTTTCATCGGGTGACGAAGTTGAAATTGGAATGGTTGTAACAACGATTGCAATATAACGCTCTACGTATGTATCGAGCACTCTTTATAGGAGTAAATGCATGAACAGCAGGTTAAAAAACCTACGAGTTCCACAACTTTGTTACAATATATATATATATATATATATATATATAAATATATATATATATATATATATATTAATAAAACTTTTTATCATATTGGCTCTTACTTTTCTTTCTCTTACTTCTCTTTAAGCTTCTTTATTATATCTTATCTATTTGGTCTGTAAATTTTTTCTTTATTCTTATTTTCCTTAACTACACTTAACAAAATATTTACAATAGCGTGATTAAAATGACAGACTGCATAAGAAAAAAAAAAAAAAAACTCCTAAAATGCGGTATGAATTATTCGGGATATTGATTGATAATCTTATGAATTTCATTTAAAAACTAAACGAAATAACATTTAACAAAAATTGCTTAAAAATAAATTAATCGAAATATTTACATGTTAAATACTCGTTAAAAAAACATAATTACGTGTAAATTTTAGTTAAAATATGTTACTTACCCCGACAAAAAATTATCCTAAAGATAAGAAATTCATTTAATAACTAAGAGAAATAACAAATGATTTGTAGCGGATAAGAAATTAATTAAAATCAACCTTCTTCTTCACATTTACAAAAATTCCCAATGACGTGTGAAATTCTGCTTTTTCTCAGATAGAAAAAGGATTGACCATGTGCTTGAAACCAGATTTGCAAGTAGGTGTTAAAATGATTTTTGACCAATAGGAGCGACTTGTAAGACTTAGAAGGGCTTGACGATCCAGTGCGCAATTCAAAAAGACTATATAAATGACCTCGGCGTCAGTCAAAGAACAGATGGGAGCCGAGAGACAAAAGAACTAAAATGTAACTTCAACTTCAAATCGACCCGAAGATAAGGTCAGGTCGCACCTTGTTCTCTTTCTCCTTATCTTTTTCAACAATTACTACTACAAACATTTTGTACGAACTCTACCCTTAACATCTTAATAATTTTTCTACTTGAACATTAACTTCTACAACTTATGTTATTCCTCCATTTAATAAATTTCTATTTTAACATTCAAAATGTATATTTTATTTTTCCACTCTTCTACACTAATCCACACATTCCAATTGACAACCAACCTTCTGATGAAAACCTTCTGATGATAATTCTGCATAAAACTTGTAAGCTGTAGGAAGTTCGGTTAAGTCTGACACAAGGCCAAACAAAAGAAACATTAACCAGCTCCCTACACTTTAGTCTCTAGTTTCCTGAAAAAAGGGTTTTCATAGACACAAGAAGACTCAGGGCAACAAGGATGTTCACATGCCAGACAAGATCTATTTTATCTTACTGACATAGCATGGGTGCCTGGCACTGATCTCGACCCATCTATGTATAGGTCTACCAGACTACATTCAACACTTTTCTCAACTTTTCTAGTGATAATTCTGCATAAAACTTGTAAGCTGTAGGGAGTTCGGTTAAGTATGACATAAGACCGAACCAAAAAACATTAACCAGCTCCCAACACTACACTGGTGACTCCCGACGTTCAAGGAACACGCACCCCCCACGCTACAGATTAAAATAGCTAAAAATAAATCATATTTTGATTAATCTACTTCCAGCAGTTTTAATTATTTGTTTACATATATTTATTTACTCATTAAAAAATAATTAAATGAAAAAGAATTTGTTAAAATAAGTTACTCCTCAAAAATATTCTTTAAAAAAACCGTTTGAAAAAAGCGAGTAATTAGGAAAAAAATCAAGTAAAAATTACTTGAGGAAGATAGAATGAACACTTTTTTAATATCATTTTAAAAAATAGCAAAATATTTCACTTAATCTAATGTTTTATGGAACTTTAGGTAATATGGATTTACATTTACTATAATTATCGCTAATATCGTGTATCTCCGGCCGTATTTACAAAAATCGGTTCGTTTATACACAAAAAATATAAAATTCTTTCTAAAATATTGTGGATCGATTATTAAGCTCTTCAATTTATGATTCGTAAATATAGTTTTTAATTAATAAGAACATCACCTACCCGGTAAAACGTAACAGATTTCAAAATCTATGAATTATTATAATTAGAATTAAATGAATGAAAACAATTCTTGTAAAAATTAATTATTCATAAAAAAAATCTTAAGAAAATAGTGTCCATAATATATTTTATTCATAAAAACAATCAAAATCTTTTGTTATTAAATAATGCATAATAATGTTTTATTGAAATTTCTTATTTTACGGTTCAGGGCAGATTGTCTACAACTGAGTTTTCCTGTTTTACAAAAAATAATTTTTTTAAATGATAAAAAAAAATTGATGGTTTGAATTGTCAAAGTATTTCAATGTATCTAAACTTATTTATAAATGGAACTTTGTCTCTGTGTGTGTGCTTATGTGTGTGTGTGTCCGTTACCTATAGACTTCGAAACAGCGGAACCGATTTTCTTGAAAATTTACACAGTTGTACTATAAGCGTCCGCGGGTGTTCTTAGGTAGGTTTTGTGTCGAGGTACCCCCGATAAATATCGAAAGTCGATAATCGAAAAATCGCGTTAGAGAAGGAGTGGTCCGATTTTAATTAAATTTGATACACTCATAGACAAAGACATAAACGATATTCAGAAGTTTCATGGTTGCAGTTCCTACAATAGTGCAGAAAATCAATAATATATTTATATATATATATAAAACTCGACCCCCATAAGGCGTGTGGTGACGATGGAATCCCGGTGATAGTCCTTAAGAGGTGTGCCCCTGAACTTTCCCCTGTCCTCTCTAAACTGTTTAACTACTGCCTTTCTGCTTCCTGCTTTCCTGCATGCTGGAAATTCTCCTCAGTCGTTCCTGTCTTTAAGAACTGTGGTGAACCCTCGGACCCATCCAACTATCGCCCTATCAGTCTTCTACCAATATTCGGGAAAATGTTCGAGGCTATAATAAATGCTGAAATAGTTCATCATCTCACCGCCCACAAACTGTTCTCCGACAGGCAATATGGATTCCGATTTGACAGGTCCACAGCCGACCTGCTAACTACTGTAACGGAGTACATGCTGCAGGCCCTTGATGAGTCTGACGAGGCTCGCGCGGTTGCTCTGGACATCTCCAAGGCTTTCGACAGGGTTTGGCACCCTGGCCTCCTATGCAAACTACGCGGTTATGGTATTACCGGTCGCCTGCTTGACCTAATCCAATCTTTCTTAAATAACCGCAAAATGAAGGTCGTTCTGAATGGGCGTGCCTCTTCGTCCTACAGCACGAATGCTGGTGTCCCACAGAGCTCTATCCTGGGTCCAACGCTCTTCCTTATTTTCATCAACGACTTCCCAGATGAGATCAAGTCCCAAGTAGGCATCTACGCAGATGACACTACAATATACTCCCGCTCCAGTAAGAAACCTGTCGTGGCGGACAGACATAATCTCGCTGCTGACCTTGAGCGGGATCTACACTCTGTGGTGAACTGGGGCAAGAAGTGGCTTGTCAACTTCAATTCATCTAAGACCAAGCTGTTGTCTGTCAACCATTACAGGCAACCTCTTCTGCCTCCCATAAGCATGGACCAGATGATTCTCCCGGAGAGTAATACACTACGCCTCCTCGGACTTACCCTGTCCTCTGACCTCAAATGGAAGCACTATATTGAATCCATAGCAAAATCTACTGCTAAGAAGATTGGGTCACTATGTCGATCCAGGATGTTTTTTCCACCTGAATCCATCCTGCATATATACAAGTCAACCATCCGTCCGTGCATGGAGTACTGCTGCCATTTATGGTCAGGTGCCCCTGCCGTTCTCCTCAGTGTTCTTGACAAGCTCCAAAGGAGAGTCTGTAATGTGATAGGTACTGATCTGGCGACTCGTCTGCAGCCACTTTCCCATCGTCGAAATGTGGCCTCCCTCTGTCTCTTCTATAAATACTTCCATGGCTTCTGCTCGGATGAGCTTAAGTCATTGATGCCTCCTCAACAGGTGTTTACTCGTGCAACCAGACTGGCAACTGGGTCCCACCCATTCACAGTCAGGTTAGCCAAACGCAGACGACAATTCTACTCCTGCAGCTTCCTCTCTCGCACTTCCCGCCTGTGGAACTCACTCCCGTATTCTTGCTTTCCTGACGGCTACGACCTCCAGAAATTGAAAAGCAAAGTTAATACTCACCTACTAACCACTGGCCTCTAGCTCTCTCCCCTCCCCTGTATAACCTTCCCTTTCTCTCCGCCCATGTACCTGTCATTGCACCTGCTTTCTCAGCTTTCTATTGTTCCTTTCTAACTAGCTTGTACTCCTCACTCTTTTGTAATTAATCTCTTTACATTTATGTAACCCCCTGCACATCAGTGGCGTTTCTGCCTTGCTCGGGGTGAAATGATTAAAAATATATATATATATATATATATATATATATATATATATATATAAAAGCAAGATGTTTGTATGTGTGTCTGTTTATCTGCCTGTATGTCTATATTTTTTCAGTCCTTTTATTTTAGTTTTTGCTTCGGGTTTGGTATAATTGTAGTTCTTAGTCTCAGCCATGATACCATTTACTGAGAGGACTTATTTAGCCTTCAAAGTTCATTTTACGACGAAAAAACTTATTTGATATCGATACCAGGAAATCAAAATTTGACTTACATCCATTCATTTTTCTTTCAGTTGACAGTTTCGCTTTAACTGGAAACAACTATTGCTTTTTAGTCTTTCGTGCCAACGTCTAAAGAGTCTGAGCTCCAGAAGCATGGATTACTTTTAAAGCTTTCATTACACCCGAGCAACGCCGGGCTATACTGCTAGTAACTAATATAAACATTCAATTAAGTGCCATACGTGATACACGCTTGGGCGGTCATTTCTCTTTCAAGACATGACTGAGAGAGCAGATCTTTTCCAAAAGTAAGTTGCCAGTATTTTCTGTGGTAGGCTGGTGGCCAGCCAAGGCTATAGAACCCAATCTGTCCTGCTATTAAACCCATAACTGTAGGGAAGATTTATGTATCTTTCTCAATAATATTTGCGTGTAAATGAATGCAACAAATTCAACTGGAATTTGAACTTTAGTATACACATACTTCTTCTTCTATGTGCCTTGACGTAGGCGATCATGGCTTTCCACGTTTCCCTATCCCTGGTGGCTCTGAGCACGCCTTCTCCTGTTACACCGTGCAATCCTCGTTCTGTCATCCACCTGATTAGGTCCTTCAATTATGTTATCTGCTGCCTTTCTCAATCTCTTTTTCCCTTTGTCTGGCCTGTTAATATCAGATTCTCCAAGCCCTCCTTCCTCACTGCGTGTACATTAGACACTACAAAAGGGAATTTTTTTAAAAAAGTTAAATAAATGGCGCGTGGAAGGAACAAATAGATTAAACTAATTCCATCCCTTTGTGACTTTTTTATTTCTGAAAATTTCCTAAAAATCTGACATTTTTTTTATTTTTGCAAAATGTTTCAAATCAATGATTTTTCACCGCTAAAATTTCCTATGTTAATATTTGGTCTCCCTGCTGGCACAAGAAAAACAAGACTTTTAACCAACATCTCGAACGTTCTAAAAAAGATGAAAAAATATAATTTAATAATCAAAAACCCATTGGTTCTTCCTCTTAATAATAACATCAAAATGTTGACGACAAAACTTTATTCTATTAAGTTTTGCTCATTTTTTCGCGAATCTGTGGATATATATATATATATATATATATATGTGTGTGTGTGTGAAATGTGTATGTATATAAATATATATATATATATATATATATGAAATTTGTTATATATATTATATATGCGCCGTACTTATTTCAAAGCGCTTAATATCAGCAATAGAGCTGACATATTCATATAGATAGGTGTGAGTTTGTCACACCTATCTAATTATATATATATAATGAATTGTTTGAACATTATTTTTTTTATCGATACTCGTATTTAAGTAGATATTCTGTTTTTTAAATAAACAGTATTATATATTTATATCTACTGGCCTGATTATTTACGATAAATTGTTATTAAGAAAATGTGTGCCATTTGGAAGGATTCGAACCTGCGACCCCTATCTACATAGGGGTAGCTACCATTTGATCTGGCAACGTCTTAGACGGCTCGACCACGAATGGCCTTCACTCTAAACGAGGTTTTAATCAAGCCTATATAACATATATAGTTAGGGGTCGCAGTTTCGAATCCTGCCGAATGACACATTTTCGTAATAACAATTTATCGTAAATAATCAGGCCGATTTATCGTAAAACTCGACCGATTTGCTGTCCGTCGGAGTCGCTATCCCCGAAGCCATAGGCGAATGGAATCGAGAAGGGAAACTTTAACGTGTTGTATATAAGCAGTGTATATACACGCCAGTCACCGGAAGAACTCAATTCATTTCTGAAGAGTCATGCATATATCGCATAAGGGAAAACTGTTTTTAAAATATTCTTCTCTAGAGAGCTCAATTGTAATGGGAGCATAATATATATAAGAAAAATTAGGGCAGACACGTTATTTTATATTAAATCGAAAGTTTGGCCTATTCCATCATCAGCTTTCGTCTTTATTTTACAAAGGATTTTACACGAAGCGTGTAAAATTGATTCGTGTAAAATCCTTTGTAAAATAAAGACGGAAGCTGATGATAGTTCGCCTGTAATAGGCCCACACTTCCAATTTACCATGAAATAACGTGTCTGCCTTAATTTTTCTTATATTTGCTCTTTATGTATTTATATACATATATATTTAGAGCTCTCTTAGAGAGTTATCCTACCACTGTTTGTACAGGATACTCGTTTGGATTCTTCTATACCCACACTGCATACTGATATATATATATATATATATATATATATATATATATATATATATATATATATGTGCGTGTGTCTGTGTGTGTCCGTGCGCGTGATAATCTATGCATTGTCTTTGCTGCCCTGTAAAGGTTGAGATTGATTTCATTCGGATGTCCTACCTTCCCATCATATCAGTTTTGGTAATTCAGTTGCCAATTCAATGTCAGTGTGACTTTAACAACGGGGTTTGGAGATGTCAAAATGTTGGAAGAAAAGATTAGTCAGCACTGATCCTGCCGATATTTGCAAGGGCAATGTAGGCAATTTCGATAGATGTGTTAATGCAACCTAACCCTAACCCTAACCCTGCCTAACCCTAACCCAACCGGTTTAGCGACAGTTGGACATTAATTAAATAGCACTTCAATTGCTCTGCTCCTTTAACTAAGACATGTTCTTAATACAGAGGAAGGCTCACTTGGAATTTCATTTAAACATGTTAGTATCTATTTATAATAAGTCCTACCAGGAACCACTTTTTAGAGAGAAGCTTAAATGTAATCCCTGTGCACATTTCTTATCCTCGGTTGAACGCTGATAGGATAAAATCAATAAATAGTTACGGCTTTTACTTTGTGTTTGTTTTTCGATGTTACCATTCCATGGTCGTGTAAATGTGTTTTGTTAAATCTCTTTTATTATTTTAACGTGACCGTTTTTATCGCTATATACATATATCCATACAGATAGATAGAGAGAGACTTGTATGAAAATATATTGATAGGAACATATAAAAAGTAGAGATAGATAGATAGATAGATAGATAGATAGATATTGAACAGCTTCAGATAGATAGATAGATAGATAGATAGATAGATAGATAGATAGATTATGAACAGCTTTAGATAGATAGATAGATAGATAGATAGATAGATAGATAGATAGATAGATATGAACAGAGAGGGAAAAGGAAAAGGAGAGACATACATGAAGACAATAAAAAATGTCAAGATATAGGAATAGATTGATAGATAGATAGATAGATAGATAGATAGATAGATAATGAACAGCTATAGATAGATAGATAGATAGATAGATAATGAACAGCTATAGATAGATAGATAGATAGATAGATAGATAGATAGATAGATAGATAGATAGATAATGAACAGCTTTAGATAGATAGATAGATAGATAGATAGATAGATAGATAGATAGATAGATAGATAGATGCATGCCATTAAGTTTCAAACATTACGTTTTGCTATTATTGAAAAATCTACCCAGGACATCTTAAATTCACTCATTTTATTTCATATTCCTAAAATGTCCTTCCATCCCTTAAATTAAGAGCCTTCCTGTACAGAGCATTTGAGTTTAAATATTTAATAAAAGAGGCTTTTGAAATAACAATGTTCGAAATGGATATCAGCCTTCTTCCGATCTTCGGCAAAGTGTTCGAGGCCATTATCAACGCCGAGCTCGTTCAGCACCTAACAGAACACAGGCTCCTCTCGGACAAGCAGTATGGTTTCCGCTTCACCAGGTCTACTGCCGATATGCTAACGGCCATCACCGAGTATATATACCAGGCACTCGACAGGAATGGCGAAGCCCGAACCGTCGCCTTAGATATCTCTAAAGCGTTCCACAGAGTTTGGCATGCTGGCCTTCTATGCAAACTGCGGAGCTATGGTATAGCTGGACATTTGTTTGAACTAATCCAGTCATTCCTATCTAACCGCACATTGAAAGTGGTATTAAAAGGACATGCCTCCCAGAACTACCATACGAACGAGGGTGTCCCTCAAGGCTCTATCCTAGGTCCTACGCTCTTTCTGATCTACATTAATGATCTCCCCGATACCATAATATCCCAAATAGGTACGTACGCCGATGACACCACAGTTTACTCTCGCCTCGATCAAACATCTGGTGTGGGCGACAAAGCTAACCTTGCAGCCGAGCTTGGGAAGGACCTCCAATCCGTAGTGGACTGGGGTTAGAAATGGCTCGTAAATTTTAATGCTTCTAAAATGAAGCTACTATCAATTAGCCATCATAGACAACCGCACCTACCTTCCATTAGCATGGAACAGGCTTGCCTACCAGAGAGTAAAACACTACGCCTCCTTGGTTTCACACTTTCAGCGGACCTCAAGTGGAATGACTATATCGAATCCATTGCTAAATCCGCTGCTATGAAAGTCGGTTCTCTGTGCAGGGCCCGGAGGTTTTTTCCGTCTGAATCTATCCTGCACATTTATAAATCTACCATCCGCCCGTGCATTGAATACTGTTGCCATATCTGGTCGAGTGCCCCTGCTATTCTCCTTGGGCTTCTCGACAAGGTACAGCGGAGGGTCTGTAATGTGATCGATACTGACTTGGCAGACCGGCGGCGGTCTCTCTCTCACCGGCGCGACGTGGCTTCCCTGTGTCTCTTCTATAAATACTTTCATGGCTTCTGCTCCGATGAACTTAGATCACTAGGGCCCCCTAGGTTCGAATTTGCACGAGATACTAGATTAGCAACTAGATCCCACCCTTTTACAGTGAAACCGATAAAATGCAACCGAAACTTCTACTCCAACAGTTTTTTTTCTCGCACCTCCCGACTGTGGAATTCCCTTCCACATGACTGCTTCCTCGACGGCTACAATCTCCAGGAGTTTAAATGTAAGGTCAATAGACACCACCTAAAACACTAACTCGCTTCCATTCTTTCAAACACTCTTCCCATCCACCAGCCTCGGTATCCTTACCCATCTATCACCCCACTTCTGACATTTCCTATATCTAACCACTCTTTCTCCTGACCTTCCCCTATGTAGCCCCAAGCGCAATAGTGGCAGTGGAATGCCTTGCTTGGGGTGAAACGATAAAAAAAAATATTTCCCCCCAAAATATATTTATCGTCCCGACCCGAAATTTTGAAACCCGAAGCTATGAATAAATTTGCGTCGATCTTTCGTTTGCAGTGTGGATTGTTAACCAATACCCCGGGTACAGAGAAAAACGCTTGTTGTGAAATAATAGTAAAGAGGTTCGTCTAATATACCGTTTCAAGTTTAGTGCGTTCTTTTTTTTTGAGTGCACGATATTATTTGTCTTGTGCCAACCTTAGTTAAACATAACTAGTATTAATATGACTTTCATGACTGTTTATGTCAGAATAGGATACGAACGAAAGAAATACTAATTCTGCATTTGAATCGTATCACGCCGAGCAAGGCGGTAACGCCACTGATGTGCAGGGGGCTACGTAATAGTGAAAATATTGGAAAAGATAAAGCCGGAAACCATATCCTAAACAGGGAACAAGAGATGAGCCTCTTAACCTGTTCAATAGACATGGGTGGAGTGTGAACCGGGCGATAGATAGATTTATCTACTCCAATTGAAAAAAAACAAAAAAAACAAAAACAAAGTGAGAAGATTGGAAAAGAGAAAGCCGGAAACCACATCCTAAACAGGGAACAAGAGTTGAGCCCCTTAACCTGTTCAATAGACATAGGTGGAGTGTGAACCGGGCGATAGATTTGAAGTTATTATCGTAAATATTTATGACACTCAACAACCACACTTTTACAAGTACACAATTGTACTGACCATTGTATTCTTGCTATGAAAACGGTTTTCGTTCAAACATGGTGACTCGAGAACTCATTTCATTACAAGACGAGCCATGTCTAAAATGAATCCACCTTTGTCTTTTCTAAAAAAATTTGTCTGCACCAATTGATTCAAGATCGATAATCGATAAAGCGTTTGTGTATTTTCTTTTTAGGTTATCCATCTTTTGTGTTCGACCCTCCATCTCATTTGAGTTGCCAAATTTTCAGTGGCGTCGACCATTTAAGTTGGAATTGGATGGAAACAAGACAAAACAACAGAGAAGAAGATGAAGGAGGGAAAGCGAAAGTGGCTTGGTGGGGTGGGGGGAAAAACTTCAGTCAACGTTTATTTTCGTACGGGTCTTTATTCGTTTATCCGAGATAGGCGCGAAAGTGCAAATGAAAATAGTTGACCCCTGACAATTTTTGCACGCCTCATTTAATAATCGGGAAAGCTAACAGTAAAGATATGAAATTAGTCTCCATGCACAAAAGTTAAATAAGGGTGTAGTGGGGGCGTTAATAAAAGAAATGAAAGAATCGGAAAAGTGTAACACTGATCATTATCTATAATATTACGGAGTAAGAAGATTGTGTAGTGTCAGCTATACAGAAACAAGCCAGTCTTGAATTAGAATAACCAATTAAAATCATAGAAAGTTAGCATTTGTGAGAAACGCGAGAGTTCTACCCACCGATCTATTTCGTTTGATAAACAAAAGCAAAATAAATACATGTATTGTCTTCATTGTGGGTGTTATAAGTATACAAATTTTGACGACTGTATATATTCCCGGGCGAGCCCAACTGGTTTTTAGGATGTGCGTTGTGGTGCAGTGGATATCGGCTCGGAATGAGAAATCGAGGAGCCGAGTTCGAATTCCAGTTGAATTTGTTGCATTCACTTTCGCGCAAATACCCTTGGGAAAGGTATTAATCCGTCTTTTCCTTCCAGTTATGGGTTAAATAACAGAACAGATTGGGTTCTATAGCCTTGGCTGGCAACCAGTCTACCACAGAAATCAATGGCAACCTACTGCGGGATAATCTTCTGCCCAGTCAGCCATGTCTGTTTCGAGACATGATCGCCCAAGCGTGTTTCACGTATGGCACTTAACTGACTGTACATATTTACTAAGCTTATCAGTAATTGGTTTCGTGATCAATTTGAAACTATTATTTGTGCAATAATAGTTACAAATTGAGATATCATCTTACCAATCTTGATATAGTCTGGCACAAGGAAACTAGTAGTGGACACCCAGTATCCATTAATGAGAAATCCTGATTTTTCTGTCTTCAAAAAACATGATAGTTGCATCCTTGTTAATAGGTTTCATCCTCATTGCAGTAAGTGAGGTTGGGTTCGAGGTACATCCTGATATCTGTGACAAAGGCTGAGAAATGCATCTTGGTTCTGCTTAATTTATGCAAGACTTTGATAAGATAAAGCACAAACAGGAGACGTTTATCAATTTAATACATTTCACTGTTATTAAAGTCTCAATTTAAACATTAGTTATCGCATGTCTGAAGAGTACCTAGTTTTATATATATATATATATATATATATATATATATATATATAGAATAAATTTCGAAGTTCAAAACCATTGAATGATCATTTCAACATGAAATCCCTAAGAGAGATTTCACATCTCATCGGCAACTATCAATATTCAAAATGAAATAAAAAATTAAGATTTTACCGGCGGAAGTTTAAAAATTTACGCCACAAAAAACTAGATAGTAATCAATGTCTATATATAACTAGGTACTCCTCAGACATCTATTCGTTCCCGGTTGTAAGGATTACAAAGGTTTACAAGGATGGAGTACCACTGGTACTTATTCTATCAATGGTTGGATCAGTACAACACAAAGTAGCCAAATGGCTGTCATTACTTTTGGAAACAGTGTCGCAGCAGTAGGTTTTGTTTGAAGGATTACTTTTCTTTGTTGACCGCATCCAAAATTTGTCTTCTTCAGGTAAGTTCATGTGTTCCTTTGATGTTTCTTTATTATATACTTGTGTTCCTCTTTTGGAGACAATAGATATCTGCTGCGATTTACTTTATCGTAGTTCTATGTCTCCACCTAGCATACCTGAATCGGTTTTTGTGGAGTTGATGAAATTTGCTATGTCATCTGTGGTATTTAGCTTTAATAATACGATGTACAGACAGGTTGACGGGATCGCGATGGACTCTCCTTTGGGTCCTGCACTTGCCAATATCTTTGTGGGCTTTCATGAGGAGAAAATATGTAGTAGTTTACTTCGCCCTCAACTTAATTGTCGATATGTGGACGACATTTTCTGTTTATTCGATAATGAAGTTGAGTAGGACCAGTTTCTCTCTTTTCTTAATATCCATCCAGCACTGAAGTTTACTGTTGAGAAAGAATCAAACTCTCAACTAGCTTTTTTTAGATGTCCTAGTACATCGGACACCTACATCTTTTCTCACCTCAGTTTATAGGAAACCAACATTTGCGGGGTTATATACGCGTTGGGATTCCTTTTGTCCTAAAAAACGTAAGATAAACATTATTAGAACCCTAGTTCACAGGGCATTAAGGATTTGTTCTGGGTCTTTCCTGGATGATGAAATTTGTTTTGTGAAGGAAGCCTTATGCAGTTTAGGGCATACCCCTGATACTATTCATTCGGTTATCCGTAACAAGGTTTCAGAATTCAGAAAGGATAAACTCATTACTCTTAAGAAATACCCGTTTATCTGAGACTTCCTTGGATTGGATTAAAGTGTGAAAGCATAGCTAGATAGATTTAATCTGAAGTTCATTGTTGTTTTTTTCTCGGTCGAGGTACGTATAGTATTTCACATCCGGCCCATGTTATATTCTGGACGCAAGGATACTCTTCCTCTAACCAAATTAATTCCATTGTTTATAAATATAATGGTATTTGCGGTGCTGATTACATAGGGAGAACCATTCAGCGTCTCGACATGAGAATAAAGCAACATGTCTCCCGTAAGATAAGAAAGCAATCCGTGCCTTGAAATGGACTCCAAATACTTACGAATCCGCCATTTGTGAGCACCTTTTAAAGAATAGAAAGTGTGCAGCTAATTTTAATAAAGATTGGTTCACTGTTGTGTCTCGATCTCACGTTTTATTCCATCTCAAGGTGCTAGAGGCTTTACATATAGGGTCCCACAAACCTTCACTGTGCAAACAGAGTGAATTGCTGAGGCTCGATATTATTGGCCTCTAGCTCTTTGCATCCATATTTTTCCCTCATTTTCCATGACACACTTTATTTTACTTCTAATTTAAATCCCCCGTAGAGGCTTGACGAGCCGAAGCGAAACCGGTTGCTTCGCTTTTTTATTACTATTTCATAATTAGTAACCACAAGCCACACACTTTCATTTCTTTGATTAAATTTTGTACTTATAAAAATATTTTCAAATATCACACCCTGATTGAGCACTCTAGAGGAATGGTAGACTTTGAAAAAACAGTAGCTACTCTAGCATCTACGCATCACTCATTCAGTAAGTGGAGCTCAGAGCTACTATGACTACTGACGAAATATTCTCTGTGTAACTTCGGTATCTCTCGATAACTTACGGACCTCTTAAGGTACTCGTACGACGTCTCTCGTATCTCACTATGGCAGGAGTATATGTATACTCAAGTCGAGTCCATTATCATAGAAAAAGGGGAAGTCCCACAACAATAACTAATCCCCAAATCTGCAATTTGTTTTTGTTTTTGTTTTTTTTTTTGGGGGGGGGGGTAAATAGAATAACAGTAGTTAAAAATTAAAACCTAACTATTTAAAATATGCATAATATTATATATACAAGAAACTAAACAAAATGTTGTTAGTAAAATAGGCCACCCAAGACTTAATTGTTCTAGAAATATCAGTTAAGTGGACGAAAGTAATGCGAGACTTGGATAAATTAGGAATCAGTCATTAAACATTGTTTCATTGAACAGATTACGTGCCAAGTGGATACTCTATATCCAGGAACGTTTTTAACATTACTTTCAATTTCTTTCTTTGTGACCATCATGGACTGTTGTTACTATATAATATACATTCGGGAGATTGATTCTCTATCATAATCAATACATAAACTGATCCCTGACTTTGTGACCATAATCGACTGTTGTTACTATATAATATTCATTCGGGAGATAGATTCTCTATTATAATCAATACATAAACTGATCCCTTACTTTGTGACCATCATGGACTGTTGTTGCTATATAATATACATTCGGGAGATTGATTCTCTATTATAATCAATACATAAACTGATCCCTGACTTTGTGATCATGATGGACTGTTGTTGCTATAAAATATACATTCGGGAGATTGATTCTCTATTATAATCAATACATAAACTGATCCCTGACTTTGTGATCATGATGGACTGTTGTTGCTATAAAATATACATTCGGGAGATTGATTCTCTATTATAATCAATACATAAACTGATCCCTGACTTTGTGACCATCATGGAGTGTTGTTTCTATATAACATACATTCGGGAGATTGATTCTCTATTATAATCAATACATAAACTGATCCCTGACTTTGTGACCATCATGGACTGTTGTTGCTATAGAATATACATTCGGGAGATTGATTCTCTATTATAATCAATACATAAACTGATCCCTGACTTTGTGACCATCATGGAGTGTTGTTTCTATATAACATACATTCGGGAGATTGATTCTCTATTATAATCAATACATAAACTGATCCCTGACTTTGTGACCATCATGGAGTGTTGTTTCTATATAACATACATTCGGGAGATTGATTCTCTATTCTAATCAATACATAAACTGATCCCTGACTTTGTGACCATCATGGACTGTTGTTGCTATATAATATACATTCGGGAGATTGATTCTCTATTATAATCAATACATAAACTGATCCCTTACTTTGTGACCATCATGGACTGTTGTTGCTATAAAATATACATTCGGGAGATTGATTCTCTATGATGATCAATACATAAACTGATCCCTGACTTTGTGATCATGATGGACTGTTGTTGCTATATAATATACATTCGGGAGATTGATACTCTTTTATAATCAATACATAAACTGATCCCTGACTTTGTGACCTTCATGGACTGTTGTTGCTATATAATATACATTCGGGAGATTGATTCTCTTTTATAATCAATACATAAACTGATCCCTGACTTTGTGACCATCATGGACTGTTGTTGCTATATAGCATACATTCGGGAGATTGATTCTCTTTTATAATCAATACATAAACTGATCCCTGACTTTGTGACCATCATGGACTGTTGTTGCTATATAATATACATTCGGGAGATTGATTCTCTATTATAATCAATACATATACTGATCCCTTACTTTGTGACCATCATGGACTGTTGTTGCTATATAATATACATTCGGGAGATTGATTCTCTTTTATAATCAATACATAAACTGATCCCTGACTTTGTGACCATCATGGACTGTTGTTGCTATATAATATACATTCGGGAGATTGATTCTCTATTATAATCAATACATATACTGATCCCTTACTTTGTGACCATCATGGACTGTTGTTGCTATATAATATACATTCGGGAGATTGATTCTCTATTATAATCAATACATAAACTGATCCCTTACTTTGTGACCATCATAGACTGTTGTTGCTATATAATAGACATTCGGGAGATTGATTCTCTATTATAATCAATACATAAACTGATCCCTGCGCTTTATCCATAAATTAAGTCGAATTTTACCAACAGTTAACACATTACTACAAAAAAGAACAAAGAATTTCCCGCACAGCATGCAAACCATGATGACTTCAATAAAATTGCACAAAAGCAACCACTTGTAGTGTAAAAAGTCGTAACCATGGGTCTCTTCTAGTTCACCTCATAGGAATTTCCCAAATCTGCTAAAAAAAAAGTTTTCTGCAGAACCAGATTTGTTTTCGCATCATCAACCAGGAGAATGGTGCCGCATCATGAGTGAGATTTTTCAATCCAAGCTCCCAATTCCATATCGAGCGAGCCTCTTGCTCCGAACATCTTGAACAGACCCCCTCGCTAACATTTAATTACTGGACTACCCCATGACGTCGGAGAAGCTATCCATCACCCATAAGAGGAACCTGAAAGTTAGCCGGTATTTACGATAGAAGGAGCATTCACCTCGGGGTAAACGGTGGGCCCTCTCCTCACACAAGTGCGCACTTCTCCGGAACCGGAAGTTTTTACTGGCGTTTTACTTCAATAATTCGCCATTTCCGCCTGCTTGCGAACACATTTGGTCTTGGAACGCGATACGAGGTGTATATTGATGAATCTCAACACTAAGCATACCCATGCAGAGATAAGAGATCTCTCGATATACCTTTAGAGCCTTGCTTCTCAACAAAAAAGAGAAGGTCCTAACAAATGGCATACGAGAAAGGAAGCAGCAAGAGTCATTAAAGGAGAATTAGGCATATATGCCAAACACATACTTCCGCCTTCATCTTTAATGAAAGATTCTTTCGTAGCTACAGACGAACGTGCCCTCGAACTTCCCGCGCATCTGGGACCAATTCATTTCTGGCAAGAGATCGGGACTGAACCAAACACCGCGTATCTTATCCGGTACGTACGTCAAAACGAAAAGCACTGGAAAATAAAGTCACTTTCAAGCGCCAAGCTGCAAGCCATCAAACTTATCGCAGTTGATCTTGGCGCCTGTCACCGTCTCGTACCCTCTGATCTGTTTACCGGTAATCTCAATCGTGTTCGACACAAGAAATGAAACGTCATCAGAATAGGTGGAGTACCTGGCCAAGGTTGAAGCGCTCTTTAAAAAGATTCCGGGCCGGATTCGCTTTTAATTTGCGAAAGAAAGCCTCCACTGTAAGTATGGAAAGCAAAAGCACAATCAGAAAATTCTACGAATGGTCAGGGACAACACAAAAGGCTCCGATCGTACAAAATTCACCTCCAACAGCGCATCGGGAGACCTGTACAAATGTCGGTTCTAAGTTTGCAAATACGACCCGAAGCCAGTAGTCGAAACGACAGCTTCTAGAAAACGATGGTCAACCCTACGCAATGCCGTGGACTGATCTAAACTGATCAGCGCGTTTTTACTGTCGTCTTGCTCGATGATCAATCAGTTAAGTGCCATACGTGATACATGATTTGGGCGATCATGACTCGAAAGAGACATGACTGACTGGGCAGAAGATTATCCCGCATTAGATTGCCATTGCTTTCTGCGGTAGACTGGTTGCCAGCCAAGGCTATAGAACCCAATCTGTCCTATTATTTGATTCATAGCTAGAGGGGGAAGAGATGTATTATATTATTACGTAGTAATTAATGAGGGATCAATTTATTACTTCATAACAATAGAAAGCCGACTTTTTGCGTAATAACTTGATCATACTTCTAGTGAAGCGTCGAGGTATAGACCCACGCCTCATCAGGTTGGAAATCAGTTCCAGAAAGGCAACAAATACGGATGACCGCTTCAGGTATTTCATAAGAAAGACCACCTCATCCCGCATTTTTGTTAAAGCGTTAAATCTAACAAGATTAAACGCTTCAAACATTTGAGACTCTGTAACAAGACCCTCGATCCCAGCCGCTTCGAAGCGGGGAAAATCTGCCAAATAGTCAACGAACTGAACAGGGTTTAGAACGGGAACCCTAGTGAATAGACACTGAGTTTATAGTCACGGTCAGCATGTCCGGAAATGTGACGCACGCGATATGCCTACTGAATGAATTACCAACTTCCTCTGAACGCAGTTCAGCGGCTATATTCGTTGCCTCCGGAGACATTCTTTTGAAATTAGCTCTGACTACGCTTGATTTTTCTTGATAAACAAGGAGGCCTGTTCGCCCTAGCTGAGGCCACCTACCCACTATCACTGGATTTAATCGTCTGATTAATTTTACCTCGCTTTCCGTTTGTGCTGGTAGTATAGGAGAAAAAAGAAAGTTTGACGTAAAAAAACGAAAGGAATAAATTTACTGAAGAAAAAAACGCAATTAACTAAAAAGATTTGCCTTTTTAAAAATTGAAACCAGCAAAATAAACAAATTATGACATAAATACTACAAAAGAAAAATGAAAAAGAAACAAACAAGAAAAAGACAGGCGAAAAAAAAATAATGTTTGACGAGAAAAAAATAAAAAGAATAATTCTTAAAAAACTAAATTTAAAAGGGCTTTTTTTCTTAAAAAAAATAAAACCAGCGAAATAAACAAATTAGGGAATAAATAAAAAAAAAGAATAAAGTTATAAAAAGGTGCACGTGTAAAGATGTTAACCAATTAAACAAAATGGCCGACGAAATAAAAACAAGATGGCCGACGAAATAAAAACAAAATGGCCGACAAAAAAAACAAACAGATTAAGCAATAAAGTAACACATAGAAAATGAAAACCAAAAGGATTAAGTAAAAAGAGAATATATTCGAGAAGAAAAAATTAAGTTTACGAACGGGCAATGAAAAATAAAAGCTGAAAGTTAAAATACAATATACATAAAAAAGTAAATCAATAGATTAGTGAAACTAAAGGTTACACTAGCAACAAAAATAAAAAAAAAAGACCGTGAGGGTGAAAAAAAAATCAAGTAAATCTTTTTGCAAACAAAAAACAGTTACTTAAAACAAACGTAAAAATAAGAGATAAACTCAAGTTAAAATATAACAGTTCTTCCGGCTTACAAATATGATTTCTAACAGGTAAGCAACAAAAATACGTTGTGCGCGTTGTAGTATTACAATTAGTAAACTTAGTATTTACCCCAGCCCTCACTACAAAAGTGGGATGTGCTACAAGGCCGATTTAAACATGAAGTATTCCGAGCGCGTCAATTCAGGCTAAAATTCTCCATAGATCCCGCATACCCGGGGCCAGGCTCTTGTCTACTTTCCCCTAAACGAGATTCTGTTTTCGGCATAGCCTCATGTAGGTGTTCTACGCCCGGGGTCAGAGAGTCCGACAAGGGACAGAGCTTTAATGAACTCGGTATTTATACAAGTGCTCCCCTCAAAAGCGGGATGTGGCACATAGCCGATTTTTAACGTGTGACATTGCGAGCTCGTAAACTCAGACAAAAATTCCACGTAGGGTAAGGCATTTCTCGATTGACCCTTAGGTATCTCGGGTACCACTTGTTTGAACTGTTACACACGGGGCAACGTTTTAGTTCTACTTGTTCCAGGACAAAGAGCTTGAGGAACAGCTTTTATCCTTAGGTCCTACAGAAAATGAACGCTGTCACAGGTTGAAATTTTCAACGTATTTTAAACATATTACTTTTCTTCATTCAATGGTAAGCGTGTGCTTTTACTTATGTGTGTGTGTGTGTGTGTGTGTGTGTGTGTGTGTGTGTGTGTGTGTGTGTGTGTGTGTGAACCAGAGGAGTGTTTGTCTATATTTCTGCGATGAGGTATTCATATTATTTCCATTGTTTACATAAAGTTCAGACTCATATTTATTATCATACTCACGACGTTTCCGTTGCTGTACGCTCCGACCTTCTTCAGGTGAGTTGAAGTTTTAACCGAAATCTTTATTTCGATTACTGGGGTATATTATTTTCGTTCCATGAATCATGTTACTTCCGGATCCCTTAGTTAACTTCATTTAGCTCAATGCTTTTATTCACTGGGCAATGTGTCCTAAGACCTCGGGAAGTGGCATGGCTCACGGAACGAGAACAATCTACCCCAGTGATCGAAATGAAGGATTCGGTTCAAAATTCCAGTCACCAGAAGAAGGTCGGAGCACACAACGGCCGAAACGTCGTGAATATGAAAACAAATTTGGGAAACTGTCGTCCAATTTCATTGTGCATTGACCATTAACAAGAATAGCCACAATAAATAAATAAATAAATAAATAATGCATTTTTTGCAACTAATATTCATACACAGAAGCAACGTGAAGGAAAGTTATCAAGTTTTTACATTTTGGATGTGAGAACGCTGTAAAATATTGTTAAATGTTGTTGTGTTATAACAATATGGTTTGGTCACACGAATTAACGTTTATTGACTGTGGGTTTCACTGTTGTTGACACTCTCTTGTCAACAGCAAACATCTTGATAAATACGAGTTTATTTGTAAAGTAATCTCTAATTTCGGAGATGAAATAAAAACACTTTTTAAAATAATAGCAAACATTAAATCTATCGTCATTACTGTCAATGACAAACGCCAACAAGAAAAGTAATTCTTTTATTTCTTGTTGAAAGAACGTGGCATTGTGAATGGAAACCAGTTTAAACATCAAAACTAAAGCCTAAGCTTTTTTTTTCAGCCTTTTCATAAACATTCGCAGGACATGGTAGAAGGATTATTTGGTTACGAAATCTGAGAATAAAAAAAAAAACTTTCACGTCAACAACGTGAATGAAGTGAAGGGCATGTACAAGAAAAAAAAAGACTGCAAAATTTGGTCATATCATTCTTCATTATTCACATTGTTCGGACTGTTGTCCTCATCTTTATTGCCGAAAAAAAAGGGGTTTAGTTCTTCTTCAGGTACTAAAAATATTTAACCAAACCCCTTTTTTTCGATCACGGGGGTGTATGATTCTCATTTCATGTGCGATGCCACTTCCGGATGCCATGGATTTATCTCCCTTTATCTCAATTCTTTAACTGAGGACACATAGACAAGTGGTTATAGTGGAGTGTAGAACGCCAGAAACGCCGTAAACATGGCATTAAAAATGAGGACAACAGTCCGAACAATGAAAATACTGTAAATACTAACTCACCTAAGAAATATAGACAAATAGCTACAAAGATGAGGACAATAGTCCGAATAATGTAAATACTGTAAATAGTTCCTCATCTCAGAAATATAGACAAATGGCAACGAAGATGAGGACAATAGTCCGAATAATGTAAATACTCTAAATAATTCCTCATCTCAGAAATATAGACAAATGACAACGAAGATGAGTACAATAGTCCGAATAATGTAAATACTGTAAATAATTCATCTCAGAAATATAGACAAATGGCAACGAAGAAGAGTACAATAGTACGAACAATGTAAATACTGTAAATACTGTAAATACTAACTCATCTTAGAAGTACAGACAAACATACATCATTTTTCAGAATGTTACAAACATGTTATGCAAATTAGGATGTGCGTTGTGGTGCAGTGGATATAGACTCGGAAAGATAAATCGAGAAGCCGAGTTGGAATTCCAGATGAATTCCTTGCATTCACTTACGCAAAAATACATTTGGCAAAGGTATTAATCCGTCTCTTCACTCCAGAGGGAATAATAAATAATAGAACAGATTATGGGTTCTATAGCCGTGGCTGGCAACAAGTCTACTGCAGAAAGCAATGACAACCGTCTCTTCACTCCAGAGGGAATAATAAATAATAGAACAGATTATGGGTTCTATAGCCGTGGCTGGCAACAAGTCTACCGCAGAAAGCAATGACAACCGTCTCTTCACTCCAGAGGGAATAATAAATAATAGAACAGATTATGGGTTCTATAGCCGTGGCTGGCAACAAGTCTACTGCAGAAAGCAATGACAACCGTCTCTTCACTCCAGAGGGAATAATAAATAATAGAACAGATTATGGGTTCTATAGCCGTGGCTGGCAACAAGTCTACCGCAGAAAGCAATGACAACCGTCTCTTCACTCCAGAGGGAATAATAAATAATAGAACAGATTATGGGTTCTATAGCCGTGGCTGGCAACAAGCATACCGCAGCAAGCAATGACAACCGTCTCTTCACTCCAGAGGGAATAATAAATAATAGAACAGATTATGGGTTCTATAGTCGTGGCTGGCAACAAGTCTACCGCAGCAAGCAATGACAACCGTCTCTTCACTCCAGAGGGAATAATAAATAATAGAACAGATTATGGGTTCTATAGCCAGGGCTGGCAACAAGTCTACTGCAGAAAGCAATGACAACCGTCTCTTCACTCCAGAGGGAATAATAAATAATAGAAGAGATTATGGGTTCTATAGCCGTGGCTGGCAACAAGTCTACCGCAGAAAGCAATGACAACAGTCTCTTCACTCCAGAGGGAATAATAAATAATAGAACAGATTATGGGTTCTATAGCCGTGGCTGGCAACAAGTCTACTGCAGAAAGCAATGACAACCGTCTATTCACTCCAGAGGGAATAATAAATAATAGAACAGATTATGGGTTCTATAGCCGTGGCTGGCAACAAGTCTACCGCAGAAAGCAATGACAACAGTCTCTTCACTCCAGAGGGAATAATAAATAATAGAACAGATTATGGGTTCTATAGCCGTGGCTGGCAACAAGTCTACCGCAGAAAGCAATGACAACAGTCTCTTCACTCCAGAGGGAATAATAAATAATAGAACAGATTATGGGTTCTATAGCCGTGGCTGGCAACAAGTCTACTGCAGAAAGCAATGACAACCGTCTATTCACTCCAGAGGGAATAATAAATAATAGAACAGATTATGGGTTCTATAGCCGTGGCTGGCAACAATTCTAACGCAGCAAGCAATGACAACCGTCTCTTCACTCCAGAGGGAATAATAAATAATAGAACAGATTATGGGTTCTATAGCCGTGGCTGGCAATAAGTCTACCGCAGCAAGCAATGACAACCGTCTCTTCACTCCAAAGGGAATAATAAATAATAGAAGAGATTATGGGTTCTATAGCCGTGGCTGGCAACAAGTCTACCGCAGCAAGCAATGACAACCGTCTCTTCACTCCAGAGGGAATAATAAATAATAGAACAGATTATGGGTTCTATAGCCGTGGCTGGCAACAAGTCTACTGCAGAAAGCAATGACAACCGTCTCTTCACTCCAGAGGGAATAATAAATAATAGAACAGATTATGGGTTCTATAGCCGTGGCTGGCAACAAGTCTACCGCAGCAAGCAATGACAACCGTCTCTTCACTCCAGAGGGAATAATAAATAATAGAACAGATTATGGGTTCTATAGCCGTGGCTGGCAACAAGTCTACCGCAGCAAGCAATGACAACCGTCTCTTCACTCCAAAGGGAATAATAAATAATAGAACAGATTATGGATTCTATAGCCGGTGCTGGCAACAAGTCTACTGCAGAAAGCAATGACAACCGTCTCTTCACTCCAGAGGGAATAATAAATAATAGAACAGATTATGGGTTCTATAGCCGTGGCTGGCAACAAGTCTACCGCAGCAAGCAATGAAAACCGTCTCTTCACTCCAGAGGGAATAATAAATAATAGAACAGATTATGGGTTCTATAGCCGTGGCTGGCAACAAGTCTACCGCAGCAAGCAATGACAACCGTCTCTTCACTCCAGAGGGAATAATAAATAATAGAACAGATTATGGGTTCTATAGCCGTGGCTGGCAACAAGTCTACCGCAGCAAGCAATGACAACCGTCTCTTCACTCCAGAGGGAATAATAAATAATAGAACAGATTATGGGTTCTATAGCCGGTGCTGGCAACAAGTCTACTGCAGAAAGCAATGACAACAGTCTCTTCACTCCAGAGGGAATAATAAATAATAGAACAAATTATGGGTTCTATAGCCGGTGCTGGCAACAAGTCTACTGCAGAAAGCAATGACAACCGTCTCTTCACTCCAGAGGGAATAATAAATAATAGAACAGATTATGGGTTCTATAGCCGTGGCTGGCAACAAATCTACCGCAGCAAGCAATGACAACCGTCTCTTCACTCCAGAGGGAATAATAAATAATAGAACAGATTATGGGTTCTATAGCCGTGGCTGGCAACAAGTCTACCGCAGCAAGCAATGACAACCGTCTCTTCACTCCAAAGGGAATAATAAATAATAGAACAGATTATGGGTTCTATAGGCGGTGCTGGCAACAAATCTACCGCAGCAAGCAATGACAACCGTCTCTTCACTTCAGAGGGAATAATAAATAATAGAACAGATTGTGGGTTCTATAGCCGTGGCTGGCAACATGTCTACCGCAGCAAGCAATGACAACCGTCTCTTCACTCCAGAGGGAATAATAAATAATAGAACAGATTATGGGTTCTATAGCCGTGGCTGGCAACAAGTCTACCGCAGCAAGCAATGACAACCGTCTCTTCACTCCAGAGGGAATAATAAATAATAGAACAGATTATGGGTTCTATAGCCGTGGCTGGCAACAAGTCTACCGCAGCAAGCAATGACAACCGTCTCTTCACTCCAGAGGGAATAATAAATAATAGAACAGATTATGGGTTCTATAGCCGTGGCTGGCAACAAGTCTACCGCAGAAAGCAATGACAACAGTCTCTTCACTCCAGAGGGAACAATAAATAATAGAAGAGATTATGGGTTCTATAGCCGTGGCTGGCAACAAGTCTACCGCAGAAAGCAATGACAACCGTCTCTTCACTCCAGAGGGAATAATAAATAATAGAACAGATTATGGGTTCTATAGCCGTGGCTCGCAACAAGTCTACCGCAGAAAGCAATGACAACCGTCTCTTAACTCCAGAGGGAATAATAAATAATAGAACAGATTATGGGTTCTATAGCCGTGGCTGGCAACAAGTCTTCCGCAGCAAGGAATGAAAACCGTCTCTTCACTCCAGAGGGAATAAAAAATAATTGAACAGATTATGGGTTCTATAGCCGTGGCTGGCAACAAGTCTACCGCAGCAAGCAATGACAACCGTCTCTTCACTCCAGAGGGAATAATAAATAATAGAACAGATTATGGGTTCTATAGCCGTAGCTGGCAACAAGTCTACCGCAGCAAGCAATGACAACCGTCTCTTCACTCCAGAGGGAATAATAAATAATAGAACAGATTATGGGTTCTATAGCCGTGGCTGGCAACAAGTCTACCGCAGCAAGCAATGACAACCGTCTCTTCACACCAAAGGGAATAATAAATAATAGAACAGATTATGGGTTCTATGGCCGTGGCTGGCAACAAGTCTACCGCAGCAAGCAATGACAACCGTCTCTTCGCTCCAGAGGGAATAATAAATAATAGAACAGATTATGGGTTCTATAGCCGTGGCTGGCAACAAGTCTACCGCAGCAAGCAATGACAACCGTCTCTTCACTCCAGAGGGAATAATAAATAATAGAATAGATTATGGGTTCTATAGTCGTGGCTGGCAACAAGTCTACTGCAGCAAGCAATGACAACCGTCTCTTCACTCCAGAGGGAATAATAAATAATAGAACAGATTATGGGTTCTATAGCCGTGGCTGGCAACAAGTCTACCGCAGAAAGCAATGACAACAGTCTCTTCACTCCAGAGGGAATAATAAATAATAGAAGAGATTATGGGTTCTATAGCCGTGGCTGGCAACAAGTCTACTGCAGCAAGCAATGACAACCGTCTCTTCACTCCAGAGGGAATAATAAATAATAGAACAGATTATGGGTTCTATAGCCGTGGCTGGCAACAAGTCTACTGCAGCAAGCAATGACAACCGTCTCTTCACTCCAGAGGGAATAATAAATAATAGAACAGATTATGGGTTCTATAGCCGTGGCTGGCAACAAGTCTACCGCAGAAAGCAATGACAACCGTCTCTTCACTCCAGAGGGAATAATAAATAATAGAACAGATTATGGGTTCTATAGCCGTGGCTGGCAACAAGTCTACTGCAGCAAGCAATGACAACCGTCTCTTCACTCCAGAGGGAATAATAAATAATAGAACAGATTATGGGTTCTATAGCCGTGGCTGGCAACAAATCTACCGCAGCAAGCAATGACAACCGTCTCTTCACTCCAAAGGGAATAATAAATAATAGAACAGATTATGGATTCTATAGCCGGTGCTGGCAACAAGTCTACTGCAGAAAGCAATGACAACCGTCTCTTCACTCCAGAGGGAATAATAAATAATAGAACAGATTATGGGTTCTATAGCCGTGGCTGGCAACAAGTCTACCGCAGCAAGCAATGAAAACCGTCTCTTCACTCAGAGGGAATAATAAATAATAGAACAGATTATGGGTTCTATAGCCGTGGCTGGCAACAAGTCTACCGCAGCAAGCAATGACAACCGTCTCTTCACTCCAGAGGGAATAATAAATAATAGAACAGATTATGGGTTCTATAGCCGTGGCTGGCAACAAGTCTACCGCAGCAAGCAATGACAACCGTCTCTTCACTCCAAAGGGAATAATAAATAATAGAACAGATTATGGGTTCTATAGCCGGTGCTGGCAACAAGTCTACTGCAGAAAGCAATGACAACAGTCTCTTCACTCAGAATAATAAATAATAGAACAAATTATGCGTTCTATCCAGCGGTGCTGGCATAGGTCCTGCAAATGATGACGGCGTCTACTAACTCCGGGGGGATAATAAATAATAGAACAGATTATGGGTTACATAGCCGTGGGCGCGGCGGCAAATCACCGCAGCAATGACCGACGCCGACTATAACCCGGAAGATAATAAATAGCGGGAGCAGATTATGGGCGTTACCTACCGTAGTGAACTGCTGGCAAGTCTGCCGCAGCAGGCGTAATCAGCCGTCTCTTCTCACTCCAGAGATAATAAATAATCAGAACAGTTGTAGAGTTCTATAGGCGTTGCTGGCAACAATCACCGCAGGCAGCGTGACAACCACGATCTCTTCTTCAGGGAACAATAAATAATAGAACAGATTGGCGTTTTAACAGCCGTGTTGCAGCAACCGTCCGCGAAGTAATGACAACCATTCTTCACTTTAGAGAATAATAAATAATAGAACAGATTGTCGTGGGTTTTATAGCCGTGGCTGACTTAAGTTGAGCGGGTAATTATTATTCGTCTCTTTTTCACTCCAGAGGGAATAATAAAATAATAAAGATAGATTATGGGGACCTATAGCCGTAAGGCTCGCATCCGGCAAAGCAGAATAAATGACAATACGTCTTCACTCCAGGAAGTAAAATAAAATAATAAAGGAATAGTTATGGGGCTATAGCCGTGGTGGCAACAAGTCTGCGTAGTAATGACAACCGTCTCTTCACTTTCAGGGAGCGATAGAACAGATTGCTGGGTTTTGCAAGCCGGCAGCAACAAGTCCTTGCAACAGGCATTACGGCAACGATGTCCTCCAGAGGATCAATAAATAATAGAACAGATTATGGGATTCTGTATTGGCTGGTGCAACGTCCACCATGAGCAAGTAACCTGACAACCGTCTCTTTACTCCGGAGAGTAACAAGCATAAGAACAAATGTGCGTTTCCCTTAGCCGTAGCGGCAACAGTCTACCGCCGGAAAGCAGCAACCGTCTCTTACTCAGAGGAATAATAAATAATAAAGGAACGAGGTATGTGTTCTACAGCGTGGCCTTCGGCAACCGTCACACTGCGAAAGCAATGACAACGTCTATTCACCGAGATAAGCAATAAGAACCAGATTGCGGGTTCATAACCGTAACGGCGTCTTATGCAGCAACGGCGTCTACTTAACGGAGGATAATAAATAATAGAACAGATTATGGGTTCTATAGCCGTGGCTGGCAACAAGTCTACCGCAGAAAGCAATGACAACCGTCTCTTCACTCCAGAGGGAATAATAAATAATAGAACAGATTATGGGTTCTATAGCCGTGGCTGGCAACATGTCTACTGCAGAAAGCAAAGACAGCCGTCTCTTCACTCAGAGGGAATAATAAATTATAGAACAGATTATGGGTTCTGTAGCCGTGGCTGGCAACAAGTCTACCGCAGAAAGCAATGACAACCGTCTCTTCACTCCAAGGGGGAATAATAAATAATAGAACAGATTATGGGTTCTATAGCCGTGGCTGGCAACAAGTCTTCCGCAGCAAGCAATGAAAACCGTCTCTTCACTCCAGAGGAATAATAAATAATAGAACAGATTATGGGTTCTATAGTCGTGGCTGGCAACAAGTCTACCGCAGCAAGCAATGAAAACCGTCTCTTCACTCCAGAGGGAATAATAAATAATAGATCAGATTATGGGTTCTATAGCCGTGGCTGGCAACAAGTCTACCGCAGCAAGCAATGACAACCGTCTCTTCACTTCCAGAGGGAATAATAAATAATAGAACAGATTATGGGTTCTATAGCCGTGGTTGGCAACAAATCTACCGCAGCAAGCAATGACAACCGTCTCTTCACTTCAGAGGGAATAATAAATAATAGAACAGATTATGGGTTCTATAGCCGTGGCTGGCAACAAGTCTACCGCAGCAAGCAATGACAACCGTCTCTTCACTCCAGAGGGAATAATAAATAATAGAATAGATTATGGGTTCTATAGCCGTGGCTGGCAACAAGTCTACTGCAGCAAGCAATGACAACCGTCTTCACTCCAGTGGGGCAATAAATAATAGAACAGATTATGGGTTCTATAGCCGTGGCTGGCAACAAGTCTACCACCAAAGCAATGACAACAGTCTCTTCACTCCAGAGGGAATAATAAATAATAGAACAGATTATGGGTTCTATAGCCGTGGCTGGCAACAAGTCTACTGCAGCAAGCAATGACAGCCGTCTCTTCACTCAGAGGGAATAATAAATGTAGAACAGATTATGGGTTCTATAGCCGTGGCTGGCAACAAGTCTACCGCAGCAAGCAATGACAACCCGTCTCTTCACTCCAGAGGGAATAATAAATAATAGAACAGATTATGGGTTCTATAGCCGTGGCTGGCAACAAGTCTACCGCAGAAAGCAATGACAACAGTCTCTTCACTCCAGAGGGAATAATAAATAATAGAACAGATTATGGGTTCTATAGCCGTGGCTGGCAACAAGTCTACCGCAGAAAGCAATGACAATCGTCTCTTCACTCCCAGAGGGAATAATAAATAATAGAACAGATTATGGGTTCTATAGTCGTGGCTTGGCAACAAGTCTACCGCCAGCAAGCAATGAAAACCTGTCTCTTCACTCCAGAGGGAGCAATAAATAATAGAACAGATTATGGGTTCTATGCATGCCGAGGCTGGCAACAAGTCTACCGCAGAAAGCAATGACAACCGGTCTCATCACTCTAAAGTGGGTAAGCCAACAAAGAACAGAACAGATTATGGGTTCTATAGATGTGGCTGGCAACAAGTCTACTGCAGCAAGCAATGACAACCGTCTCTTCACTCCAGAGGGAATAATAAATAGAATAGATTATGGGTTCTATAGCCGTGGCTGGCAACAAGTCTACTCGCAGCAAGCAATGACAACTGTCTCTTCACTCCAGTGGGAATAATAAATAATAGAACAGATTATGGGTTCTATAGCCGTGGCTGGCAACAAGTCTACCGCAGAAAGCAATGACAACAGTCTCCTTTTCACTCCAGAGGGAATAATAAATAATAGAACAGATTATGGGTTCTATAGCCGTGGCTGGCAACAAGTCTACTGCAGCAAGCAATGACAGCCGTCTCTTCACTCCAGAGGGAATAATAAATAATAGAACAGATTATGGGTTCTATAGCCGTGGCTGGCAACAAGTCTACCGCAGCAAGCAATGACAACCGTCTCTTCACTCCAGAGGGAATAATAAATAATAGAACAGATTATGGGTTCTATAGCCGTGGCTGGCAAACAAGTCTACCGCAGAAAGCAATGACAACAGTCTCTTCACTCCAGAGGGAATAATAAATAATAGAACAGATTATGGGGTTCTATAGCCGTGGCTGGCAACAAGTCTACCGCAGCAAGCAATGACAACCGTCTCATCACTCTAAAGGAATAATAAATAATAGAACAGATTATGGGTTCTATAGCCGTGGCTGGCAACATGTCTACCGCAGCAAGCAATGTGAGAACCGTCTCTTCACTCCAGAGGGAATAATAAATAATAGATCAGATTATGGGTTCTATATTCGTGGCTGGCAACAAGTCTACCGCAGCAAGCAATTTCAACCGTCTCTTCACTCCAGAGGGAGTAATAAATAATAGAACAGAGTATGGGTTCTATAGCCGTGGCTAGCAACAAGTCTACTGCCGAAAGCAATGACAACCGTCTCTTCACTCCAGAGGAGTAATAAATAATAGAACAGATTATGGGTTCTATAGCCGTGGCTGGCAACAAGTCTACCGCAGCAAGCAATGAAAACCGTCTCTTCACGCCAGAGGGAGTAATAAATAATAGAACAGATTATGGGTTCTATAGCCGTGGCTGGCTTAACAAGTCTACTGCCGAAAGCAAGAAGACAACCGTCTCTTCACTCCAGAGGGAGTAATAAATAATAGATCAGATTATGGGTTCTATAGTCATTAGCTGCAACAAGTCTACCGCAGCAAGCAATGAAGCAAATGTCTTCACTCCAGAGGGAGTAATAATAATGAACAGATTATGGGTTCTATAGCCGTGGCTGGCAACAAGTCTACGCAGCAAACAATGACAACCAATCTCATCCACTCTGAGGAGTAATAAAATAATAGAACAGATTGTGGGGTCTGTAACCCGTGGCTGGCAACAAAGTCCCGCAGCAAGCAATGACAACCGTCTTAGCTCCGGAGAGACAATAAATAATGGTCGTTGTAGGTTCTATAGCCGTGGCTGGCAACAAGTCTACCGCAGCAAGCAATGACAACCGTCTCTTCACTCCAGAGGGAATAATAAATATTAGAACAGATTATGGGTTCTATAGTCGTGGCTGGCAACAAGTCTACCGCAGCAAGCAATGAAAACCGTCTCTTCACTCCAGAGGGAGTAATAAATAATAGAACAGATTATGGGTTCTATAGCCGTGGCTGGCAACAAGTCTACCGCAGCAGCCTTCTTGAAGCCAACCAAATGTCATCACTCTAAAGGGAATAATAAATAATGATTGGTCATGGGTTCTATAGCCGTGGCTGGCAACATGTCTGCAGCAACATTGAGGGCAATGTCGCTTCACTCCAGAGGGAATAATAAATAATAGAACAGATTATGGGTTCTATAATATTGGCTGGCAACAAGTCTACCGCAGCAAGCAATGACAACCGTCTCTTCACTCCAGAGGGAATATCAAATAATAGAACAGATTATGGGTTATAACCGTGGCTGGCAACAAGTCTACTGCAGCAAACAATGACCGTCTCTTCACTTAAGAGGGAATAATAAATAATAGAACAGATTATGGGTTCTATAGCCGTGGCTGGCAACAAGTCTACCGCAGCAAGCAATGACAACCGTCTCTTCACTCAGAGGGAATAATAAATAATAGAACAGATTATGGGTTCTATAGCCGTGGTACTGGCAACAAGTCTACCGCAGAAAGCAATGACAACAGTCTCTTCACTCCAGAGGGAATAATAAATAATAGAACAGATTATGGGTTCTATGGCGTGGCTGGCAAAAAGTCTACCGCAGAAAGCAATGACAATCGTCTCTTCACTCCAGAGGGAATAATAAATAATAGAACAGATTATGGGGTCTATAGCCGTGGCTGGCAACAAGTCTACCGCAGCAAGCAATGACAACCGTCTCTCCTTGCTCCAGAGAGACAATAAATAATAGATCAGATTGTAGGTTCTATAGCCGTGTGGCAACAAGTCTCTACCGCAGCAAGAATGACAACCGTCTCTTCACTCCAGAAGGAATAATAAATAATGAACAGATTATGGGTTCTATAGCCGTGGCTGCCAACAAGTCTACCACAGAAAGCAATGACAACCGTCTCGTCATTCCAGAGGGAATAATAAATAATAGAACAGATTATGGGTTCTACTAATGATAATGCAGCAACAAGTCTACCGCAGCAACAATGACAACCCCGTCCCTTTACTCCAGAGGGAATAATAAATAATAGAACAGATTATGGGTTCTATAGCCGTGGCTGGCAACAATTCTACCGCAGAAAGCAATGAAAACCGTCTCTTCACTTCAGTGGGAATAATAAATAATAGAATGATTATGGGTTCTATAGCCGGCTGTCGTCAAGTCTACCGCAGCAAACAATGACAACCGTCTCTTCATCAGAGGGAATAATAAATAACAGTAGCACAGATTATGGGTTCCACAGCCGTGGTCAAGGCAACAAATCTACCGCAGCAAGCAATGACAACTGTCTCTTCACTTCAGAGGGAAATAAAGCAACAACAGAAACAGATTATGGTTTTGTAGCCGTGGTTGGCAACAAGTCTACCGCAGCAAGCAATGACAACTGTCTCTTCACTTCAGAGGGAATACAAATAATAGAACAGATTATGGGTTCTATAGCCGTGGTTGGCAACAAGTCTACCGCAGTGTGCTACAATGACAACAGTCTCTTCACTCCAGAGGGAATAATAAATAATAGAATGATTTATGGGTTCTATAGCCGTGGCTGGCAACAAGTCTAGACCCAAGTGCTAAATGACAACTGTCTCTTCATCAGAGGGAATAATAAATAATAGAACAGATTATGGGTTCTAGCCGTGGCTGGCAACAAGTTCACTGCAGCAAGCAAATGACAACCGTCTCTTCACTCAGAGGGAATAATAAATAATAGAACAGATTATGGGTTCTATAGCCGGCTGGCAACAAGTCTACCGCAGCAAGCAATGACAACAGTCTCTTCACTTCAGAGGAATAATAAATAATAGAACAGATTATGGGTTCTATAGCCGTGGCTGGCAACAAGTCTACTGCAGCTAGCAACGACAACCGTCTCTTCACCCAAAGGAAATAACAAATAATAGAACAGATTATGGGTTCTTATAGCCGTGGCTGGCAACAATTCTACCGCAGAAAGCAATGACAACCGTCTCTTCACTCCAGAGGGAATAATAACAATAGAACAGATTATGGGTTCTATAGCCGTGGCTGGCAACAAGTCTACCGAAGAAAGCAACGACAACCGTCTATTCACTCCAGAGGGAATAATAACAATAGAACAGATTATGGGTTCTATAGCCGTGGCTGGCAACAAATCTACCGCAGAAAGCAATGACAACCGTCTTTTCACTCCAGAGGGAATAATAAATAATAGAACAGATTATGGGTTCTATAGCCGTGGCTGGCAACAAGTCTACCGCAGCAAGCAATGACAACCGTCTCTTCACCTAGAGGGATTAACAAATAATAGAACAGATTATGGGTTCTATAGCCGTGGCTGGCAACAAGTCTACCGCAGCAAGCAATGACAAACTGTCTCTTCTACTCCAGAGGGAATAATAAATAATAGATCACTAGTGGGCTCCATAGCCGTGGCTGGCAACAAGTCTACCGCAGCTAGCAATGAGACAACCGTCTCTTCATATCACTTCAGAGGAATAATAACAATAGAACAGATTATGGGTTTACAGCGCCGTGGCTGGCAAACAACAAGTCTACCGCAGCAAGCAATGACAACCGTCTCTTCACCCAGAGGGAATAATAAATAATAGAACAGATTATGGGTTCTATAGCCGTGGCTGGCAACAAGTCTACTGCCGAAAGCAATGACAACCGTCTCTTCACTCAGAGGGAATAATAAATAATAGAACAGATTATGGGTTCTATAGCCGTGGCTGGCAACAAGTCTACCGCAGCAAGCAATGACAACCGTCTCTTCACCCAGAGGGAATAATAAATAATAGAACAGATTATGGGTTCTATAGCCGGCTGGCAACAAGTCTGGCACGCAGCAAGCAATGAAAACCGTCTCTTCACTCCAGAGGGAATAATAAATAATAGAACAGATTATGGGTTCTATAGCCGTGGCTGGCAACAAGTCTACCGCAGAAAGCAATGAAAACCGTCTCTTTACTTCAGTGGGAATAATAAATAATACAACTGCTTATGGGTTCTATAGCCGTGGCTGGCAACAAGTCTACCGCAGCAAGCAATGACAACCGTCTCTTCACTTCAGAGGGAATAATAAATAATAGAACAGATTATGGGTTCTATAGCCGTGGTTGGCAACAAGTCTACCGCAGCAAGCAATGACAAGTCTCTTCACTCCAGAGGGAATAATAAATAATAGAACAGATTATGGGTTCTATAGCCGTGGCTGGCAACAAGTCTACCGCAGCAAGCAAGGACAACCGTCTCTTCACTTCAGAGGGAATAATAAATAATAGAACAGATTATGGGTTCTATAGCCGTGGCTGGCAACAAGTCTACCGCAGCAAGCAATGACAACCGTCTCTTCACTTCAGAGGGAATAATGAATAATAGAACAGATTATGGGTTCTATAGCCGTGGCTGGCAACAAGTCTACCGCAGCAAGCAATGACAACAGTCTCTTCACTTCAGAGGGAATAATAAATAATAGAATAGATTATGGGTTCTATAGCCGTGGCTGGCAACAAGTCTACCGCAGCTAGCAATGACAACCGTCTCTTCACTCCAAAGGGAATAATAAATAATAGAACAGATTATGGGTTCTATAGCCGTGGCTGGCAACAATGCAATGACAACCGTCTCTTCACTCCAGAGGGAATAATAAATAATAGAACAGATTATGGGTTCTATAGCCGTGGCTGGCAACAAGTCTACCGAAGAAAGCAATGACAACCGTCTCTTCACTCCAGAGGGAATAATAAATAATAGAACAGATTATGGGTTCTATAGCCATGGCTGGCAACAAATCTACCGCAGAAAGCAATGACAACCGTCTCTTCACTCCAGAGGGAATAATAAATAATAGAACAGATTATGGGGTCTATAGCCGTGGCTGGCAACAAGTCTACCGCAGCAAGCAATGACAACCGTCTCTTCACTCCAGAGGGAATAATAAATAATAGATCAGATTATGGGTTCTATAGACGTGGCTGGCAACAAGTCTACCGCAGCAAGCAATGACAACCGTCTCTTCACATCAGAGGGAATAATAAATAATAGAACAGATTATGGGTTCTATAGCCGTGGCTAGCAACAAGTCTACCGCAGCTAGCAATGACAACCGTCTCTTCACTCCAAAGTGAATAATAAATAATAGAACAGATTATGGGTTCTATAGCCGTGGCTGGCAACAAGTCTACCGCAGCAAGCAATGACAACCGTCTCTTCACTCCAGAGGGAATAATAAATAATAGAACAGATTATGGGTTCTATAGCCGTCGCTGGCAACAAGTCTACTGCCGAAAGCAATGACAACCGTCTCTTCACTCCAGAGGGAATAATAAATAATAGAACAGATTATGGGTTCTATAGCCGTGGCTGGCAACAAGTCTACCGCAGAAAGCAATGACAAGAGTCTCTTCACTCCAGAGGGAATAATAAATAATAGAACAGATTATGGGTTCTATAGCCGTGGCAGGCAACAAGTCTACCGAAGAAAGCAATGACAACCGTCTCTTCACTCCAGAGGGAATAATAAATAATAGAACAGATTATGGGTTCTATAGCCGTGGCTGGCAACAAGTCTACCGAAGAAAGCAATGACAACCGCCTCTTCACTCCAGAGGGAATAATAAATAATAGAACAGATTATGGGTTCTATAGCCGTGGCTGGGAACAAGTCTACTGCAGCAAGAAATGACAACCGTCTCTTCACTCCAGAGGGAATAATAAATAATAGAACAGATTATGGGTTCTATAGCCGTGGCTGGCAACAAGTCTACCGCAGCCAGCAATGACAACCGTCTCTTCACTCCAGAGGGAATAATAAATAATAGAACAGATTATGGGTTCTATAGCCGTGGCTGGCAACAAGTCTACCGCAGAAAGCAATGACAACAGTCTCTTCACTCCAGAGGGAATAATAAATAATAGAACAGATTATGGGGTCTATAGCCGTGGCTGGCAACAAGTCTACCGCAGCAAGCAATGACAACCGTCTCTTCACTCCAGAGGGAATAATAAATAATAGATCAGATTATGGGTTCTATAGCCGTGGCTGGCAACAAGTCTACCGCAGCAAGCAATGACAACCGTCTCTTCAATTCAGAGGGAATAATAAATAATAGAACAGATTATGGGTTCTATAGCCGTGGTTGGCAACAAATCTACCGCAGCAAGCAATGACAACCGTCTCTTCACTTCAGAGGGAATAATAAATAATAGAACAGATTATGGGTTCTATAGCCGTGGCTGGCAACAAGTCTACCGCAGCAAGCAATGACAACAGTCTCTTCACTTCAGAGGGAATAATAAATTATAGAACAGATTATGGGTTCTATAGCCGTGGCTGGCAAGAAGTCTACCGCAGCTAGCAATGACAACCGTCTCTTCACTCCAAAGGGAATAATAAATAATAGAACAGATTATGGGTTCTATAGCCGTGGCTGGCAACAATTCTACCGCAGAAAGCAATGACAACCGTCTCTTCACTCCAGAGGGAATAATAAATTATAGAACAGATTATGGGTTCTATAGCCGTGGCTGGCAACAAGTCTACCACAGAAAGCAATGACAACAGTCTCTTCACTCCAGAGGGAATAATAAATAACAGAACAGATTATGGGTTATATAGCCGTGGCTGGCAACATGTCTACCGCAGAAAGCAATGACAACAGTCTCTTCACTTCAGAGGGAATAATAAATAATAGAACAGATTATGGGTTCTATAGCCGTGGTTGGCAACAAGTCTACCGCAGCAAGCAATGACAACCGTCTCTTCACTCCAGAGGGAATAATAAATAATAGAACAGATTATGGGGTTCTATAGCCGTGGCTGGCAACAAGTCTACCGCAGAAAGCAATGACAACCGTCTCTTCACTCCAGAGGGAATAATAAATAATAGAACAGATTATGGTTTCTATAGCCGTGGCTGGCAACAAGTCTACCGCAGCTAGCAATGACAACCGTCTCCTCACTCCAGAGGGAATAATAAATAATAGAACAGATTATGGGTTCTATAGCCGTGGCTGGCAACAAGTCTACCGCAGAAAGCAATGACAACAGTCTCTTCACTCCAGAGGGAATAATAAATAATAGCACAGATTATGGGTTCTATAGCCGTGGCTGGCAACAAGTCTACCGCAGAAAGCAATGACAATCGTCTCTTCACTCCAGAGGGAATAATAAATAATAGAACAGGTTATGGGTTCTATAGCCGTGGCTGTCAACATGTCTACCGCAGCAAGCAATGACAACCGTCTTTTCACTCCAGAGGGAATAATAAATAATAGATCAGATTATGTGTTCTATAGCCGTGGCTGGCAACAAGTCTACCGCAGCAAGCAATGACAACCGTCTCTTCACTCCAGAGGGAATAATAAATAATAGAACAGATTTTGGGTTCTATAGCCGTGGCTGGCAACAATTCTACCGCAGAAAGCAATGACAACCGTCTCTTCACTCCAGAGGGAATAATAAATAATTGAACAGATTATGGGTTCTATAGTCGTGGCTGGCAACAAGTCTACCGCAGCAAGCAATGAAAACCGTCTCTTCACTCCAAAGTGAATAATAAATAATAGAACAGATTATCGGTTCTATAGCCGTGGCTGGCAACAAGTCTACCGCAGAAAGCAATGACAACAGTCTCTTCACTCCAGAGGGAACAATAAATAATAGAAAAGATTATGGGTTCTATAGCCGTGGCTGGCAACAAGTCTACCGCAGCAAGCAATGAAAACCGTCTCTTCACTCCAAAGTGAATAATAAATAATAGAACAGATTATGGGTTCTATAGCCGTGGCTGGCAACAAGTCTACCGCAGCAAGCAATGACAACCGTCTCTTCACTCCAAAGTGCATAATAAATAATAGAACAGATTATGGGTTCTATAGCCGTGGCTGGCAACAAGTCTACCGCAGCAAGCAATGACAACCGTCTCTTCACTCCAGAGGGAATAATAAATAATAGAACAGATTATGGGTTCTATAGCCGTGGCTGGCAACAATTCTACTGCCGAAAGCAATGACAACCGTCTCTTCACTCAAGAGGGAATAATAAATAATAGAACAGATTATGGGTTCTATAGCCGTGGCTGGCAACAAGTCTACCGCAGCAAGCAATGACAACCGTCTCTTCACTCCAGAGGGAATAATAAATAATAGAACAGATTATGGGTTCTATAGCCGTGGCTGGCAACAAGTCTACCGCAGCAAGCAATGACAACCGTCTCTTCACTCCAGAGGGAATAATAAATAATAGAACAGATTTTGGGTTCTATAGCCGTGGCTGGCAACAATTCTACCGCAGAAAGCAATGACAACCGTCTCTTCACTCCAGAGGGAATAATAAATAATAGAACAGATTATGGGTTCTATAGCCGTGGCTGGCAACAAGTCTACCGCAGAAAGCAATGACAACAGTCTCTTCACTCCAGAGGGAATAATAAATAATAGAACAGATTATGGGTTCTATAGCCGTGGCTGGCAACATGTCTACCGCAGAAAGCAATGACAACAGTCTCTTCACTTCAGAGGGAATAATAAATAATAGAACAGATTATGGGTTCTATAGCCGTGGCTGGCAACAAGTCCACCGCAGCAAGCAATGACAACCGTCTCTTCACTCCAGAGGGAATAATAAATAATAGAACAGATTATGGGTTCTATAGCCGTGGCTGGCAACAAGTCTACCGCAGAAAGCAATGACAACCGTCTCTTCACTCCAGAGGGAATAATAAATAATAGAACAGATTATGGGTTCTATAGCCGTGGCTGGCAACAAGTCTACCGCAGCTAGCAATGACAACCGTCTCTTCACTCCAGAGGGAATAATAAATAATAGAACAGATTATGGGTTCTATAGCCGTGGCTGGCAACAAGTCTACCGCAGAAAGCAATGACAACAGTCTCTTCACTCCAGAGGGAATAATAAATAATAGAACAGATTATGGGTTCTATAGCCGTGGCTGGCAACAAGTCTACCGCAGAAAGCAATGACAATCGTCTCTTCACTCCAGAGGGAATAATAAATAATAGAACAGGTTATGGGTTCTATAGCCGTGGCTGGCAACAAGTCTACCGCAGCAAGCAATGACAACCGTCTTTTCACTCCAGAGGGAATAATAAATAATAGATCAGATTATGGGTTCTATAGCCGTGGCTGGCAACAAGTCTACCGCAGCAAGCAATGACAACCGTCTCTTCACTCCAGAGGGAATAATAAATAATAGAACAGATTTTGGGTTCTATAGCCGTGGCTGGCAACAATTCTACCGCAGAAAGCAATGACAACCGTCTCTTCACTCCAGAGGGAATAATAAATAATAGAAAAGATTATGGGTTCTATAACCGCGGCTGGCAACAAGTCTACCGCAGCAAGCAATGACAACCGTCTCTTCACTCCAAAGTGAATAATAAATAATAGAACAGATTATGGGTTCTATAGCCGTGGCTGGCAACAATTCTACTGCCGAAAGCAATGACAACCGTCTCTTCACTCAAGAGGGAATAATAAATAATAGAACAGATTATGGGTTCTATAGCCGTGGCTGGCAACAAGTCTACCGCAGCAAGCAATGACAACCGTCTCTTCACTCCAGAGGGAATAATAAATAATAGAACAGATTATGGGTTCTATAGCCGTGGCTGGCAACAATTCTACTGCCGAAAGCAATGACAACCGTCTCTTCACTCAAGAGGGAATAATAAATAATAGAACAGATTATGGGTTCTATAACCGTGGCTGGCAACAAGTCTACCGCAGCAAGCAATGACAACCGTCTCTTCACTCCAGAGGGAATAATAAATAATAGAACAGATTATGGGTTCTATAGCCGTGGCTGGCAACAATTCTACTGCCGAAAGCAATGACAACCGTCTCTTCACTCAAGAGGGAATAATAAATAATAGAACAGATTATGGGTTCTATAGCCGTGGCTGGCAACAAGTCTACCGCAGCAAGCAATGACAACCGTCTCTTCACTTCAGAGGGAATAATAAATAATAGAACAGATTATGGGTTCTATAGCCGTGGCTGGCAACAAGTCTACCGCAGCAAGCAATGACAACCGTCTCTTCACTCCAGAGGGAATAATAAATAATAGAACAGATTTTGGGTTCTATAGCCGTGGCTGGCAACAATTCTACCGCAGAAAGCAATGACAACCGTCTCTTTACTCCAGAGGGAATAATAAATGATAGAAAAGATTATGGGTTCTATAACCGTGGCTGGCAACAAGTCTACCGCAGCAAGCAATGACAACCGTCTCTTCACTCCAGAGGGAATAATAAATAATAGAACAGATTATAGGTTCTATAGCCGTGGCTGGCAACAAGTCTACCGCAGAAAGCAATGACAATCGTCTCTTCACTCCAGAGGGAATAATAAATAATAGAACAGATTATGGGGTCTATAGCCGTGGCTGGCAACAAATCTACCGCAGCAAGCAATGACAACCGTCTCTTCACTCCAGAGGGAATAATAAATAATAGATCAGATTATGGGTTCTATAGCCGTGGCTGGCAACAAGTCTACCGCAGCAAGCAATGACAACCGTCTCTTCACTATAATAAATAATAGAACAGATTATGGGTTCTATAGCAGTGGCTGGCAACAAGTCTACCGCAGCTAGCAATGACAACCGTCTCTTCACTCCAAAGGGAATAATAAATAATAGAACAGATTATGGGTTCTATAGCCGTGGCTGGCAACAAGTCTACCGCAGCAAGCAATGACAACCGTCTCTTCACTCCAGAGCGAATAATAAATAATAGAAGAGATTATGGGTTCTATATCCGTGGCTGGCAACAATTCTACCGCAGAAAGCAATGACAACCGTCTCTTCACTCCAGAGGGAATAATAAATAATAGAACAGATTATGGGTTCTATAGCCGTGGCTGGCAACAAGTCTACCGCAGCAAGCAATTTCAACCGTCTCTTCACTCCAGAGGGAATAATATATAATAGAACAGATTATGGGTTCTATAGCCGTGGCTGGCAACAATTCCACCGCAGAAAGCAATGACAACCGTCTCTTCACTCCAGAGGGAATAATAAATAATAGAACAGATTATGGGTTCTATAGCCGTGGCTGGCAACAAGTCTACCGCAGCAGGCAATGACAACCGTCTCTTCACTCCAGAGGAAATAATAAATAATAGAACAGATTATGGGTTCTATAGCCATAGCCAGTCAGCCATGTCTCTCTTGAGACATGATCGCCTAAGAGTGTATCATGTACGAAACTTAAATGACTGACTGAATATAATTACTGGAAACATAATTAAGACTTCTGCTGGACATAAACTGGGGGATCGGTTTTCTATTATTACTTCTATGAAGTAATAAACTGATTGCCCACTAATTATACTTATTATAATAATCTAATATAATCTGTCTCTTCTCCCTCTAGCTATGAGTTAACTAATAGGATAAATTGGGTTCTATAGCCTTGGCTGGCAACCGATCTACCGCGGAAATAATCTTCTGTCCAGTCAGTCATGTCTCTTTCGAGACATGATCGCTCAAAGCGTGTATCACTTATGACACTTAACTGACTAACATGCAAATTAGCAATCATTAAAAAGAATTAAGACAAAATTGGTTGTATTTTTTAATAGTTTCTTCTTAAACAACTGAAGATTTTCATTGAATCAAATTATTGTAATACATTTTAATAGTAAACCTAAATCCGCTAAGTCGGTCCTCTGTGTATGGCTAGGAAGTTTTTTCCCGTCCGAAATAATCCTGCACATATACAAATCTACCATCCGCCTGGGCATTGAATATTGCTGCCATATCTGGTCAGGTGCTCCTGCTATCCACCTAGGTGTCCTTGACCAAATCCATCGGAGAATCTGTAATGTGAGCGACCCCGATTTGGCAGCTAGGATACAGTCGCTTTCTCAACGGCGCAATGTGGCTTCCCTGTGTCTCTTCTACAAATACTTTCACGGCTTCTGCTTCGATGAACTTAGCTCACTGGTACCCCCTATATATGAATTTTCTCAAGCCACAAGATTAGCAACTAGGTCCCACCCTTTTACTGAGAAACCGATAAATTGTAAACGCAAATTCTACTGCATCAGCTTCTTTTCTCGCACTTCCCGCCTGTGGAATTCCCTTCCGCATAATTGCTTTCCCGACAGCTACAATCTTCAAGAATTCAAATGTAAAGTCAATAGTCATCTCCTGTCTCACTAACTTACATCCTCTCTCTCATGCTTTTTTTCTCCGTCCACCCCACTCACCATTATTCTCTTCCTTCACTTACTCTCTTCCTGACACCCTCTGTAACCTGTCACTCTTTCTCATAACTTTCCTCTTATGTAACCCCCTGCCCAACAGTGGCAGTAAAATGCCTTGCTTGGGGCGATATGATTATAAAAAAAAACTTTCTACAGATTTATATTTCAGAAAATGTAAATAAATCTAAAAGACATGCATGTGTAGCTAATCAGTATTTCATTGACTGATTTATTCCCTTTCTACGGCTTATCAACAGACAAGAAATTATTATGTAAATATAAATGGGGGATCAAGTTCATATTGCAATCAATATATAAATTGATCCCTCACTTTATGGACACAAACATCCTTCTCTTACCCACTTCCTGACGCCCCTATAACCTGTCTCTCTTTCTCATAACATTCTTCCTATGTAACCCCCTGCACAACAGTGGCAATAAGATGCCTTGCTTGGGGCCACACGATTATTAAGAAAATAAGTAACTGAGAAGAACTGGAAACTGATGCTGTCAAAAAAAGAGGGAATTTGATCAGAACGTGAAAATATTTATATAAAAGGCGCAGAGAAGCTACATTTTGGCGTTGGGAGAGTGACTGAAGACGAGATTGGGGCTTAAAATTAATCGCGACCTCAAGTCGAACTCGTACATAAGATGTAGCGCTCGGGCTCGCTATATTAAACCTCGACCTTTTGTCACGTCTACGTCTTAGTGAAGATATAAGGTAAATATTCATACGATCTTTCGCTAAAGATGCAAAAAAGTGTCAGTTCCCTGGAGCGCTCCAGTTATTACCTGACTTCTTCTTGTGGAGTAGTTTCGCACTGAAAGTTATAATCGTGCTATGTCGGTTAGGAACTTGGTCATCTTCCACTGAAAGCTGACTCCTTAGTATTCGGCAAACTGCCGACTAAAATCAACTGCCTAGTAGCTCAACTGAACTCCAATAGAACTCTAAAAAACTCTCTAGAACTTCTAAGAACTCCTATGAACTTCCCAAGAACTTCTCGAGTTAACTTCCTGTTAACTCTTATTAATATAGGAGGGAGAGTTCATTATCTGAGGAATAGATGTGTTTCACCATAACACTTCTACTACTATATACCTTTACAAGATCAGGTGGAAAATGGAGAGCAGTCACCACATATGGACAGAAGTTAACAAGTCTTCACATTCTGTTGCTTCAAGTCTATTTGTTTTGTTTTTTGTTGGTTTTTTTTTTATCTAGTGCTTCAATTATTATTAGGCGATCATGGGATTCCACATCCTCGTATCGCTCGTCGCTCTTTATATCCCTTCTCCGGTTATCCCACGCCATCCCCGCTCCATCATCCATCTTCTCAGACTAGGGCCGATATCATTGCAAATTTTATATGCGTGTGTAGGATATAAAAAAATCAAGCCCATCTTTGCATAAAGTACCAGAAAGAAGAGAGTAAATATATTAAAAGGCTTACGGCCTATAACGTTGACTACACCGGTTCTCGCTCGATCACCGAAATTAAGCAACGTTGAGCCTAGTCAGTACTTAGATGGGTGACCGCTTGGGAATACCAGGTGCTGTAAGCGTTTAGTGACAGATGTGCGTGCTTACGGCCATATCACGTTGAATACACCGGTTCTCGCTTGATCACCGGAGTTAAGCAATGTTGAGCCTGATCAGTACTTAGATGGGTGACCGCTTGGGAATACCAGGTGCTGTAAGCGTTTACTGACTGGTGTGCGTTGTGGTGCAGTGGATATCAGCTCTGAAAGAGAAATCAGTGAGCCGAGTTCGAATTCCAGTTGAATACCCTGCATTCACTTAAGCACTGGTGCCCTTGGGAAAGGTATTAATCCGTTCCCTCTAGTTATGGGTTAAATAACAGGGTAGGACTTGGGGACCCTGTCCTTAAAAACAAATCTCAATGAATCTTGATACTCGAAAAGAAAAATGTATTACTAGACACAAAAACATATATAAACAACAATAAATTGTTGAAAGAAAAAGGTATTACCAGCAATAAATAAATAAAGTTTAGTTGGCAATAAATGACCCGCCGAGGTTGATTTGCCATAAAAACAAAACGACCAAAAAAATATATTAGGAAGGTCGGAGAACTTATCAGCCATAATGTTGAGTTAAATACAAGAAGATAAAAAGCAAAATCGCTAGGGAAAACCGGAGAATATATCGTCCACAATGTTGCCGTAAATACAAGAAACAAAGTAAAATTACTGGAAGGCCGGAGAACGTATCAGGCACAACCATGTATCTAAAACAAGAATAAACGTGAAAACACTCGAAATGCCGGAGATCTAATCGACCACAACGTTGTATTACATGCATCAAGGAAAAAAGCAATAAAACTAGGAAGGCCGGAGAACATATCAGCCACAAAATTTTATTAAAAACAACGAGAAGCGAAAATGATCACAAGTTTGTAGTAAAGACAGAAACGAAGAAAGTATAACCAAGAAAAACAACTAAGAACATATCCACAATGATCTAGAAAAATCACAGGCAGGCAATATTTAAAATAATTAAATATTCAATCGCAGAACTGAAGCCAATGCAAGAAGAATCCTTTGTATTATTATAAAGACCGTAGAATATATATATATATATATATATATATATATACCCTGGACAGGGAGACAATAGCGAGACAACGTCAGCTCAGTTCATTCTCTTTACTACCAGTTATTAAACTTTACTACCCGTTATAAAAGCTGTTGCCACGTTTTTGCTCTTTAGCAGTACCTTATGATTTTATATTTTGGCAATAATTATATCGCCAAGTCAGTCAGTCAGTTAAGTGCCATACGTGATACACGCTTGGGCGATCATGTCTCAAAAGAGACATGACTGACTGGGCAGAAGATTATCCCGCAGTAGGTTGTCATTGCTTTCTGCGGTAGACTGGTTGCCGACCAAGGCTATAGAACCCAATCTGTCCTAATATTTAATCCATAACTGGAAGGAAGAGACGGATTAATACCTTTCCCAAGGGTATTTGCGCGTAAGTGAATACAATGGATGCAGCTGGAATTCGAACTCGGCTCCCCGTTCCGAGGCGATATCCACTGTACCAGAACGCACGTCCTATGTCGCCAAGTAGTGAAGGATATATATATATATATATATATATATATATATATATATATATATATATATATATATATATATATATATATATATATATATATAACGGAATGATCCGCAAAATAGAATTAACAGCCGGCATGTTTAATTTAGCTGTTTGAACAATATTTTTAATCGGTGCTCGTATTTGAGTTGAGTAGTTATTCTTTTTTCAATTAAACTATTTGTTAAGAAAATGTGTGTCATTCGGCAAGATTCGAACATGCGACCTCTAACAACATGAGCAAACCATCAATTGACCTGATGTGTCTTTAACCACGCGACCACGAATGAACTCACAGCCTAAACAAATTATGGGCATAAGGCTTGATATGCTGCGGGAAAATCTTCTGCACAGTCAGTCATGTCTCTTTTAAGACATGATCGCTCAAACGTATGGGTTCGAGTTCGAGTTCGAGTTTTGTTTAACGGCATATCAACTTCTTTGGGTAATCTAAAGCCATAAAGGTGTGGTTTTAACGTATTTTTTATAATGTTCTGTTTTTGTGATAAGGTTGATTTAGTCCGGTTTTTATAAAATTTTGTTTTTATTCTATATTTTAGAAAACTGAAAATTTCTTCTAGTTTTGTATTAAAAAATGTTTCGATAAGAATATTTATTTTTCCTTCAAAAATTTGTTAAGGTAATAATTTGTTTTTCAAAAATCTATTGCTGGTAATATTTTTCATTCAAAAATGTATATTTTCTATAAAAGTCGATTTTTATGTATATATTTCTATAAAAGTCTATTTTTAGACTTTCATAGTGTTTTGATCCCAGTTTGGGGGTTAAATATTTGCCCATAGGTGGGACTCTAACAGGTGCTACCACTCCGGGTCAGGGTGGACCTGGGAACAACAGCAATTAAGAGGTGGTTCGACGCTCCTCACAACCTCCTAATTAGAGGCCCTGCTGCCGGATGCAGTTTACCGTCATACCCAGGACCTCAAGCGTATGGCACTTATCTAACTGACTTAGTGTCTAGTAAGGGAAGAAACATTACTAAGAGTTATAAAGATGATGTGGTGAGTCATTATCACCCACGTTCTGTAGAGGCAAGGTACGTAAAAAGAAGTTGATATGCATGTGAAAAGACATCTGGTTTCATTTTAGAATTTTAGAATCATTTTTTTGTGAATTTTTAACCATTGTAATCTGTTTTTCCTATATGGCCACATAAAGTTAAGCAATCTATTATTAAATATGATCTCCGAAAAGCAAGTCTGGCAGATTCGACCATTTTTATAACATGCAACGTATTAAATGAGCATCCATTGTAATCTTTCGGTTACTAATTCTTCTCATCGTTATCTAAGCGGCTCTGGTTCTCAGACAACGGACAGACGACCTGAAAGCCTTCCGCATTAGCTTTATATCGGACATAGAGTGCGCTAAAATTTACCTATATCTCAGTATTCTGATTTTTATAAGCACTGCTTATTTTGAGAACCCATCCCGTGGGAAGCGTGACGGTAACTGGAGCACGAAAAGAATTTATTTAACCGCAAGGCAGGAAAAATGCTAAAAGCTGGACTCATAACAAAACCATTTCTTTCGTTATAGAAAACAGTGAAAAAAAAAAAACTCAGTAAATGCATTTGTAAGTTGCAGTCTTGCTTAAGAATTATTCTCGCTATTTTCAAACATCATTCGGTTGTCATCGGGGATCAATATTAACGATCTACGGTTAGGGTTTCGCATCTATATACCAGCGTTGTAGAAAGGGGCGTAATGACACGACATTCCGTTTTCTAAACCGAAAGTTTCTCAACGTATTTATCCCGAAGAAACCGGATTAATAAAATAAAGCCATTATTCTTTTAATCCTATTGAGGTACTTACAGTAAAAATGGAAAACAGATTTGTCTCACAATGGATTCGGCGACTTCACATTTCTTTTGATTGACTGCTTCAGAAAAAAATTTGATGGCTTTCAAGTCTGTCTATATGGAATGACATCGTGAACATATTTTTATCAGTATTTGTCTATATTTCTAAGATGAGGTAGTATTTACAGTATTTACATTATTCGGACTATTGTCCTCATCTTTGTTGCAATTTGTACGACGTTTCGGCCGTTGTACACTCCGGCCTTCTTCAGGTGCTAGGAATTTCGAACCGAACTTTTTGTCTATATTTCTGAGATGAGCTAGTATTTACAGTATTTACATTATTCGGACTATTTTCCGAATCTTTGTTGCCATTTGTGCGACGTTTCAGCCGTTGTACGCTTCGGGCTTTTCAGCTGCTAGGAATTTCGAACCGAACCCTTTATTACAATCACGTTGGTTAGTTCTTTACTTGACTCTTAGAGCTGTGAGTTCAATACCAGGCTACTGCCGTGGTGAACAAGTAACTTGCAGGGTTAGAGGGAGATAACTCATGACTTCCATTCGAGGCTTTACGCAATTAATGGAGTTCATAATACCAGTGATTATAATAAAAGATTCGGTTCTAAATTCCTAGCACCTGAAGAAGGCGGGAGCGTACAACGGCCGAAATCGAAGAGTAGTTAGTTATTAAAAGAATTTGCTGACATTATCAACGCCTTGAGGAGACAACTGATAGTTGAAAGGCTGACAACAACAATATCCGCGATCTCTATGTAAGGCTTGCCAGTGTGTTAGTGCAGTGTTACAATTTTCATACGCTTTCTTCCCCTAAAGTACATCGGAGACAATGGCCGTAGGACAAATAATCGACGGTCGAGACAATAGCGTCTGAGCATGATAAAAATCGGATGCAATCACTCATGAGAAATATTATTAAAAGCCAAAAAAATCCATGACACCCAGAAAATAAAATCATATTCCTGCATCACATTTTAAATAACCTAATCTGAAGATAGAAATTAGTTACACCCTGTCACTCCAGTGGGTCTAAAACTGAGTGTATCGTAAAAGAAAGGAAACTAAGCTAGTTGTTTCAATTAATTTGCATGCGAGTGTATATAATATCATTTATTAATAGACGCTCATACGATAAAAATGACAGGAGATATATATATATATATATATATATATATATATATATATATATATATATATATATATATCAGCATACGGTGTAAATATAAAAGAATCCAAAAGATTATTCTGTACATACAGTGGTAGGATAACTCTCTAAGAGAGCTCTAAATATATATGTATATCAATACATATAGAGCAAATATAAGAAAGATTAAGACAGACACGTTATTTCATGGTAAATCGGAAGAATAGGCCTATTTCAGGCGAACCATCATCAGCTCCCGTCTTTATTGTACAAAGGATTTTACACGAATCTAAAGGAATAATCTGAATGGGATGAACAGATTAAAAGAGGTAAGCGTCTTCTTGTTTTATTTACATTGTTTTTTTTTTTTCAGGTGATAGGCGATCATGGCCTTCCGCATTTGTCTATCTCTTGTAGCTCCTAACACCTCTTCTTCTGCTATCCCAATCAACCCCAGCTCCTCCTTCCATCTGCTCATGTGCTTCAAGTATGCTTTCCCTTGTCTCACCTTCCCTCTTATCCATCCCGTAAGCATCAGATTCTCCACGCCCTCTTTCCTCAGTACATATTACAAAAACTTCGGCGTTTTTTTTATTCTAGTGTTTAATATCAGTTTCCTTTTCCTCTCCAAAACGTCACCTTTGCTCAAACATTCTGTCCATGGTATCGTCAGCATATTTCTGTAAAACGACATTCCAGTTGCTTCAAGTCTTTTCTTCAGCTTTCATGAGAATGTCCAGCATTCTTCGATGCCATATTGATGGACAGATATCACGTAGCAATCCAGTACTCTCTAGTAATCAAGAACCTCTACTGACAGCAAACCACCTTATATTTTCATGTTTTTACTGTATTATTGGTGAATTATACTAGGAGCGATGCTTCCTAGCTGTTGGGTGTTGAGAATGGCGGGAATTCGAGTGAATGGCGTTTTAGCTTTAAAAGTGTTTCAGCAATCGGTTACCATAGTTATGCAATGTAAGATCGATGGTGTGGGGAGCTGTTTGATGTAAAAGACCTCTCACATAACAAGGTATTTGAAACATTTGATTTACAAAGACTCTAATGTTATCGGCATCAGGAAGAGACAGCTGAAGTTCCTGGGACATGCAATGAGGAAGGAGGACTTGGAGAACCTGATACTGACAGGCCAGATAGATGGAAAAAGAGACAGGGGAAAACAACGGATAACATATTTGAAGGACCTAATCATGTGGACTACGGAACGAGGGTTTCATGGTGTAACAGGAGAAGGCGTGCTCAGAGCCACCAGAGATAGGGAAATGTAGAAAGCCATGATCGCCTACGTCCTGAATGAACAGGATACATAGAAGAAGAAGAATGTTATCGGCAAGTTTCATTGTAAAGGGATTTTGTGGATTTTAGGTTGATAAGGGCTTTTATAGTTCTTTGCTCTGATAACTGACATGTGAGAAGGTCGTAGTATGTCTAATATAAATAAACTTATGACAAGACAAGATCTTGTACTGGATAATAACATTGATACACTTTTATTGTTCATCGCAATTCTAGATTTGATGAGGTTATTTTGATTATTAACTGAAAGGTTTTCAATTTTCTATTTTCTATAATATACATTTTACCCGTATATATATATATATATATATATATATATATATATAGAATCTAAACTTATTTATAAATGGAACTTTGTCTCTCTCTGTGTGTGTGTGTGTGTGTGTGTGTGTGTGTGTGTGTGTGTGTGTCCGTTACCTATAGACTCCAAAACGGCTGAACCGATTTTCTTGAAAATTTACACAGTTGTACAATAAGCGTCTGCAAGTGTTCTTAGCTAGGTTTTGTGTCGAGGTACAACCGATAAATATCGAAAATCGATAATCGAAAAAAATCAGGTTATAGAAGGAGTAGTCCGATTTTAATCAAATTTGATACACTCATAGACAAAAACATAAGAAACGATATTCAGAAGTTTCAAGGTTGAAGTTCTTATAATAGTGCAGAAAATTTGATATCGATACCAGGAAATCAAAATTTGATTTACATGCATTCATCTTTCTTTCAGTCTACGGTTTCGCTACAACTATTACTTTTTAGTCTTTCGTGCCAACGTTCAAAAAGTCTGAGCTCCAGGACTATGGATTAGTTTTAAAGCTTTCATTACACCCGAGCAACGCCGGGCTATACTGCTAGTATTTATATATATATATATATATATAGCTCGTGAATTGCGAATATCCTTTAAGTATTTAAGTAAATTATGTTCGGGAATGTGTGTGTGTATGTGTGTGTGTGTGTGGGGTGTGTGCTTGTAGCAATTGGTTCCTTTGAGATCTACCCTTGAAGTTAATATTTTTAATTTTAAATTTAAAATTTCAGATTTATGTTTAAATTTGTATGTTCAATTTTTTCTATAAAATTTGTCCTAGTCATTATTTATTTAAACTAAATTCTCTTTGGTAATTTTTTCAATTTTTTTTTCCAACATTGATGGTAGCAGTTTTGTTTTGTTTCTATGGGAATAGTTTTTTTCTTAGCTTACACTCCAGTCAACCACCCCTTCACCCTTCTTTTCCTTTCGTTCACCCTACCACTTTTATCCCTTTGACATGGCTAAATTTAACTTTTTAACGCTTGACTCAGGTATAGGTTAGGGGTATGTCTTCTAATATGAGACATACCCCTAACTGTCTGCTTTCCCATTTCTTACTTCCTTAAATTCAAAAATTGTTAATCCAATTCCATTTTATTTTCTTGTGGATGGATGATTTTTTTTTGGGGGGGGGGGCTCTACCAATATAATATATTTTGATACATTTGAATTTGAGTAAATAAAATTTTTCCTTTCGCCGTTGCTGAAGTAGCGAGGATTTCCTCGTAGAAATGGTTATTCAACGGACATGAATATCGAAATTTTTATTTTATTTTTATTTTCCCATTTTCCGTCACTTTTATACTGAGTTAAAATAATTTATATACTTTTCATTGGTGCAAGATTGATTTATCTTCTTCCAGGGTGTACCCGACCTGTTATCATTATTATGTCACCCCAGTGTTTTAAAAAATGATGGATTTTATACTATTTTTTAGTATTCATTGCCAAGTAAATCATTGTAAATGAAAAGGGAATGGTTCTTTTGTTAATACTGCACAATAATATTGCACAATAATATTGCACAATAATATATGCCTAAAATGAATCTATAAATGTTTACTAATTACCTATATTGCAGTTTTATCACTGAAAGAATGAAAAGAATTTAGGGTGATTTGGGCGAGTTCATATTTGCATCCTTGCCTTGTAAAATTTTGCAAAGTAATAATAACAAAAGAACCATTCTATTTTCATTTGGCAATAAATACTACAAATAGTATGAAATATATCATTTCTTTTTAAAAAAAAAACTGGGGTGGCCTAATAATTATGGCTGGTAGTGAATATGTGTGCGTATGCTTGCGTGTGTGCGTGTGTGTGTGCGTGTGCACGTGTGTGTGTGTGTGTGTGAGTGTGTGTGTGTGTGTGTGTGTGTCCTCACGAATCTGTGTACATGTAGATTAGTGTAGTTGTTTCTCTTTTTCGAAGCTTTTCTTGTCCCTTTATAGTCTCTCCTTATTGGTTCATATATATATATATATATATATATACATGAGCAATCGGAGTCTAACCGTACTGATGAGCTGTGATACGACGAAACAGATCTGTCTGCGGATGACAATATATATATATTACATATGCAGTATGGCCATTTCAGCGAGGAAACCTTGCTTCTTTAGCAACAATAAAGAATTTGTCGCTGAAGAAGCGAGGCTTAATTGCTGAAATGGTCGTACGACATGTAATTTTCTGAGTTTTATTTAAAAATATACATATTTGACTCTGTATATAGAAAATACTGTTTACATGGAGCCTTCTACCTGGATTATTTTTAATATTTTTAAGGTTAATACTAATAGGATCTGTTTTGGGATTTTACCTACAAGCCATTTTCGTTTTGGATTTAGTGCAGGTTGATTGGTAGTTGGATGGTTAGTAGTTCAACACAAGTGCATGAAGGACAGAAATCCGAAGCGTAAATGTAAAATGAAGAGTACCATCCACTAGTGACCCTCATTTATTATTTGCGATAAGAAAGTCCACCAGAATTTTATGAATCATTTTCCAATTCCGAAATATTTGCATTTTAAAACCAATATTCTTTTCATTTTTAAAATCAAATTTCAAATTTCTTTTAAGTGCCAAAATTCTATAGAATTTGTTAATCGCCCTGTCAGCAATTCTGCAACGGAAGGAATGATTAAAATGAATTTTAAAATCTTACCACTCAACCGCAATCACTTTGCACACTACCCCCATCACCTTCTGCAACATTTCTTTTGCTTATTCCATCCCTACCACGTACCGACTGACTTTAGATAGTCCCAAAGTGACCAATTTGGGAAACACGAGCCCAAAGCTTTCAAAAGAATTCTTTTAATCTTCCTTATTTTCCTACAATTTCTTTCTCTCCTCTCTCCACCCCAACAACCATCTTCGATTTTACATCTATTTTTCTCCTTTCTTTCACTCCCTCCCATGCATTGTCTCTTCTTTTTCGCCTACTCTTCTTCTCTTTCTCTTTTGCCCAATTTTTCTCTCAGTCCTAACAATTTGGATCGACTTTTAATTCCAAGAATCAAGCTATTTATGATTTTGAAAATATAAACTTAAACAATTTGTAATCTGAGAAAAATAAAATTGCCAACAATATTATATTGTTCGTTTCGTTTAACGCTGTTTATATATATATATATATATATATATATATATATATATATATATATATACAAGTGGGCCCTCGTGAGACATATATATATATATGTACAAGTGGGCCCTCGTGAGACATAAGCAAAAAAACAAAAACAAAAATGATTAAAATGTTTGAGCAAGATAGTAGGAAAATAGTGACTTCGACTGACACGAAATCGGTCGAGTTTCGATCCCGGTCAGAAGCAAGTGGATGTCTAGCAACACTAAATGAGCTGTGATACAGTGAAACAGGCTTGTATGTGAATGACGAATATATATATATATATATATATATATATATATATATGTGTGTGTGTGTGTGTGTGTGTGTGTGTGAATATATATATATATATATATATATATATATATATATATATATATATTACGGAAATTATAAAAGATTAACGAAATTCGTTATAAACAACCGACAATTTGAAATGATTTGTTTGAACATAATTTTTGATCGGTACTCGTATTTAAGTTGATATTCTGTTTATAATCAAACAGTATTATATATATATTTCTACCGGCCTGATTATTTACAATAAATTATGTCGATAGGGGTCGCAGGTTCGAAACCTACCGAATGACACACATTTTCGTAACAAATATTTATCGTAAATAATCAGGCCGTTAGAAATAAATATATAAAACTGTTTGATTATAAACAGAATATCTACTTAAAAACGAGTACCGATCAAAAAATAATGTTCAAACAAATAATTTCATCTCTCTCTCTCTCTCTCTCTCTCTATATATATATATATATATATATATATATATATATATATATACTCATCTACTAACCACTGGACTCTAGCTCTCTCCCCACTCCCCCCCCCCCGTATAACCTTCCCTTTTTCTCTACCTATGTATCTGTCATCGCACCTGCTTTCTCAGCTTTCTATTGTTCCTTTCTAACTAGCTTGTACTCCTCACTCTTTTCTAATTAATCTTTTTACATTTATGTAGCCCCCTGCACATCAGTGGCGTTTCCGCCTTGCTCGGGGTGAAATGATTAAAATATATATATATATATATATGCAACTAAATTGACAACGATTTATATTTTAATAGAGAGGATGTATTTTTTATTATAATAGAAATAATATATTCTTCACTTGTTTACAGGATAATTATTACAAAAATGTTAAATAGGCAGTCACTCTTAAATAGCAAACATACGGCTAGACCTTTCATGACTGGTTGTATAGACAATGGACTGAGCCGAGGCTGCCTCGCTATTGTCTCTATCTCCATGAGTGAAACACATGCGTAGATGAAAGAGGAGAGGTTTATTGTAAAGAGAATACACTACGTCAAGACAGGAAACCAGTTGGCAGGCTAGTAATTGCTGAAACCATGCACAGGTCTCTCCTGTAGTCACTATATATGGCTACTAATATAAGCGAAAGGGAGTGCGAGACATTCTACTGCAACAATTATAATAGAGAAGATATATATACAGTGGAACCTGTCGTATGCGACCATCCCAAATGCCATCAAAAGCTGGTCGCATACGGAAGGTGGTCGCTCACTAAAGGCTCATAGCCACGACCTATTTACGCCAGAAACGTATATTCCACTCATCAGAATGTACATATTAGAATTTTACCATGTAATCTGGTAATAAATAAATAAATGAGAACATAAGAAAATGGTCTAACTTTAAAGAAATTTATTCAGCATAATTCATTTTAAAATTTTAAAAAACGTATTTCCAACGGTCAACAAGAGACCAAAATATTTATTCATAAAAATATTTATTAAGTGGACTTAAAAAAGTATACGGTTTCAGTTTTTTTCTTAGAAGTGAGTGATAGCAAAAGAGAATCTGTGATAAAACATGGGGGGAAAAAACAAAACATACAAAAAACTGACAGCTATCCTGGGTGGGGGTGGGTAGAGAAATAGAGAGATAAAGATAGATATACCCAGATAGAAATAGAGTAGATAGATACACAAACAAATAAAGGAACGAAAGAGATAGACATTTGAGAAAGGGACATAATTGTGATTTTCACAAATTCCTGAATTTATTCAAGTCAGTACAGAGACTGCAATAAATCCCTTGAACATGTCAAATGCAATACATGTTGTACAAAACAGCCAACGTTTGACCTTGAGGTGAACTCAAGCAATGTACATTTTCAACAAGAAATAACAGTTTGATACAACACTGTAATAACAAAACAATAAGGAAGTGTTCCTGAGTTAGATCAAAGCAAAATGAAATAGATTACTCATTTAGTTTCTCCTAATTTAGAAGTTCCCAGCAGTGTATGACCAAAATTGATTTTTTTTAAAGCGGTCTCTTGATCATTGATTTTCACTTGTTGATGTTAGTCGCTGGTCTGAAGGTGATCGCTCACTAAGGGTCAATGAACATTAGCAAATAGTCCGTGTATAGAAAAAAATGGTCGTTAACAACAGGTGGTCGCTGACGAAGAGGATTGCATACAGCAAATTATATATGTATATATATATATATATATATATAGAGAGAGAGAGAGAGAGAGCGAGAGAGAGAGAAAGAGAGGCATTAGGTCCAACTGTATACATCTGTAAATGATCTATTTCCGAAATTAGCTATAATTCCGTTATAAATATACCAAATTTTAAACCATGTATATTATATAAAATCTAATATAAAAATATTCTACCTGTATACGATACCCACAGGCAGGCGCATTCATTCATACACGCACACACACCCACATACACACACATACACACACACACACACACGCACACAATAAAAGAGAAATTCAAAAATCAACCTTGCACCAATGAAAAGTACATTTATAGAAGAAAAAACGAAAAATAAACACTCCGTTGCTGATATCCTCTGACGAATGAAGCGAGTGATTGCTGGAGATTCCGTCAACAAAACTGTAGAGTTACGATGCTGAAGATGATGTTAATCAGCTAAGTGACAAATTTTATATTAGTATTAACTAACTTTATAATATGAAAGTATATAATATAACATAGTATAGTTTTTTAATTTGCATGAAGCATTGTGTATATTAGGTGTATGGTTAGGTATTGAAGGTTTTCACAATGCGTTTAGTTCCTTCTTTTACTTTACTAAACGCATTGTCACAGCCTTCAAGACCTAACCATACACATAATATAAAATATTTATTATATATAATATAAATGTATGATTTATAGTTATAATTATTATTTTTTAAAAACATTATTTTATAATCACACGCTGGCTTATCACTAATGACCGAATGGAAGTGCACGTATCTGTGTGTGCGTGTGGATGTGTACGTAGCAGACATTACAAAACGCCAACAAATAGATAAAATTTGATATTTATTCATCTAAGCACAAATGTGACTTAAAGTGACCTCCATACTTTCTGGGAAACATAGTTCACATCTTGCCAGTATTGCAAGGTCATGCACGGATTGTTCGAGGAAGAGTGACTAATTTAACTTGACAATGATTTAGTCATGATATATGACGATGTGCGTTGTGGAGCATTGGATATCGACTCGGAACGAGAAATCGGGGAGCCGAGTTCGAATTCCAGCTGGATTCATTGCATTTACTTACGCGCAAATACCATTGGGAAAGGTATTAATCCGTCTGTTTCTTCCAGTTATGGGTTAAATAACAAGACAGATTGGGTTCTATAGCCTTGGTCGGCAACCAGTCTACCGCAGAAAGCAATGGCAGTTTATTGCGGGATAATCTTCTGCTCAATCAGTCATGTCTCTTTCGAGACATGATCGCCCAAGCGTGTATGGCACATAACTGACTGACTGAATATAATAGTTGGAATCATGATTAAGGCTTCTACTGGTTATAAAGTGGGGGATCGGATTTCTATTGTTATGAAGTAATAAACTGATCCCCCACTAATTACTACGTAATAATATAATACATCGCTTCTCCCTCTAGATATGAGTCAAGTAACAGGACAGATTGGGTTCTATAGCCTTGGTTGGCAACCAGTCTACCGCAGAAAGCAATGGCAACCTACTGCGGGATAATCTTCTGCCCAATCAGTCATGTCTCTTTCGAGACATGATCGCCCAAGCGTATATCACGTATGGCACTTAACTGACTGACTGATATGAGGACGCATAAGAGTGATATCCCTTCTTTTGATTCTCTAATCATCTGCGTATTTCCTGTTATGATTTCAAATACAATCATTACTATATTTTGCGATGGCCTACTGGTGTTTTGGCTTTACAGTTAACATCAAGAAAGTGAATGTCCTTGCACAGCCAGCCCCGAATTCAAGATCTTGATATTACCATATTTGATACACCGATACAAGTAGTGTATTTTCAATATCTAGGCAGCCAGTTATCGAACAATGCACCTCAGAAAAGAATATTGGTTGGTTGTTTTTATACATATCAACCTCGGCGGGTCATTTATTGCCAACTAAATTTTTATTTATTTATTGCTGGTAATCCCTTTTTCTTTTAACAATTTATTGTTGTTTTTATATAAATTTTGTGTCTAGTAATACTTTTTTCTTTTCGAGTATCAAGATTCATTGGGATTTGTTTTAATGGCAGGGTCCCCAACTTCTACCCTGTTATTTAACCCATAACTGGAGGGAAGGGACGGATTAATAAATTTCCAAGGGTACCAGTGCGTAAGTGAATGCATGGTATTCAACTGGAATTCGAACTCGGCTCACCGATTTCTCTTTCCGAGTCGATATCCACTGCACCACAACGCACATCCGTCACTATACGCTTACAGCACCTGGTATTCCCAAGCGGTCACCCATCTAAGTACTGACCAGGCTCAATGTTGCTTAACTTCGGTGATCGAGCGAGAACTGGTGTATTCAACGTGATATGGCCGTAAGCCAGAAAAGGATGTGGAACGCTGAATTGAATCTGCACACGGGGCATTTGGATAGCTAATCAAACATGTCTTCAACAACAAAGATCTGAACTTAACAGCAGAAACTATGGTCTATATTACTGCTGTCATTTCAACTTTGCTATCTGTTGCAAAATCCGGACTCTATATCGTTGCGATATCCCCGAATTACAACGCTTTCACTAGCAAAAGCCTTGTCCAATCTTGAGCATCAAACGGAATTACGTTGTAGCCAACACTGAAGTCCTGGAAAGAGTCAACGTTCAAATCATCGAATCGCTGATCAGTAAACACCGTCTTCGATGGTCAGAACATGTAGCAAAAATGGAAGTAAAGTTTTATTCAGTGAACTCACTTCAGTTATGCTCTTTAGCTCTCTTCGAAGATACAAGGACCAACTGAAAGCAATGAAAACCACTGAACTTGAGTCTAAATCATTTAAAATAGATGAACAAGACCGTAACAACTGGTGATATTTCATCATCATCGGAACCAAAAACTTCGAAGCCGCCAGAAGAGGAAAGGAAAACGTCAACAGAGAAAGGAAAGACAAAATCAACCTCATCCTCCACTAACATTGCCATTCAGTCAATGCCATCAACTTTACCATGCAAGAATTTGTCTACTTTGTCATATTTGGGAAAGACGTTAAGGTAATTAGGAATCTCTACTGGCAGCAAACTGCCTGCATACGGACAGGTAACGAATTCAGCAGTTATACAAAGATAGAAAGAGGCGTTAGACAGGGATGTGTATTTTCACCGGATTTATTTAACTTGTACAGTGAGAATATTTTGAGGATCGTAAATGCTATGCCAGGATTTGTCATCGGAGGCCACAATCTGAACAACATAAGATACACAGATGACACAATGTTGATTGCAGACACGGAAAGTAAACTGCAGAACCTTCTACAAAAGATAGCTGAAAAGAGTGACAAGAAGGGACTACAAATAAACTGCAAGAAAACTGAATGCATGGTCATCAGCAAAAAAAGTAGCCCAAAGTGCCAAATACAGGTGGGGGGGGGTTAAAATCAAGCAGGTACGAAAAGTTAAATACCTGGGAAATGTTCTAACAGAAGACGGAAAGTGCGACACAGAGATCCGAAGGCGAATTGGCATGGCGAATGACGAGTTCCAGAAGCTCAGTAAAGTATTAAGACACAGGAAACATTCCCTAGAAACAAAGAAGAGAGTACTGGATTGCTATGTGATGTCAGTTCTTCAATATGTCAATGAATGTTGGACAATATCTTCGAAGATGGCGGAAAAAATTAAAACAGCTGAAATGGGATTCTACAGAAGAATGATGCGGATATCATGGACCGAGCATGTGAGCAATGAGGAGCTGTTGAAAAGGATGGAAACAAAAATGAAATTAACATTGAGCATCAGGAAGAGACAACTGAAGTTCCTGTTACATGTAATGAGGAAGGAGGGCTTGGAGAACCTGATACTGACAGGCCAAATAGAAGGGAAAAGAGACAAAGAAAAACAGCGGATAACATATTTGAAGGGCCTGATCGGGTGGATGACAGATCGGAGGCTGCGAGACGTCACAGGAGAAAGCGTGCTAAGAGTCACCAGGAATAGGGAGACGGGAAAGCCATGATCGCCCACGTCTTGAAAGGACAAGGCACATAGAAGAGAGAGAGAGTCATCAACGCTTTCACCATAAAGGAAGCGGCCAGAAAAAAAGAAATGAAATTCTTGGGGACGAGATAATACCGACGACGACGACGACGACGACATTTTAACAGACCGCCAGGATTAAGTGTGTTTCTATTTATGCAAATTGTATTCATTTTAAATAAAGTTAAATCTTCAAACTACTTTTTACTTTCGAAATAGAAGTGACAATTCTAATGTGAGATCTTATAAGAAAGCATCCGTACTGGTAATAAAAAAATAAAAATGGCGGACCTGAAGCAGACTTCCACCAAGTTTCGTTGATTTTCTTTTTTTTCTTTTTTTTCTTTTTTACTTTTTTCAGCGCAGTCCTATCGATTGTTACATAAAAAAAAACTTTGAAAAATTACAATATTTAAACAAATTTGAGGTGGGGTTCAGTTTCTCATACAACGTTAAAGTAAATCGATCCTCCATTTTCAATCCACTTGCGTTGGGGTCGCTTTGTTTATGTTAATTTCGTTGTTTTTCTTCTTTTTTTTTCTTTTCTTTTTTTCAGCCCAGTTCTATTGATTGTTACTTGAAATTTCCGATTATCAAAAAAAATTTGAAGATTTACAATATTTAAACAAATTTGAGTGGGGTCAGTTTCTCAAACAACGTTATAGAAAATCGATCCTCCATTTTCAATCCACTATAAGATTGTATAAAAAATTGTCCCCCACCCCAAAAAATCATTTAAATATATAAATTTTGCAAATTTTTTGTCATTTGTAAAGTTTAAGGTGTAAAAGATGATATTGTACTGAAAAAAGTTCAAAAAATTTGATAATGAACAAATTTACAGATGGTGGTAATGTCGTACCGGTGACTGGTTTCAAAATGGAGGCTCGATTTACTATAACGTTGTATGAGAAACTGACCCCCCCCCCCCCACCTCCGAAGATGTTTAAATATTGAAATTTTTCAAAATTTATTTGTCAATCGTAAAGCTAAGGGGGTAATCAATAGGACTGCGCTGAAAAAAGTAAAAAAAAAAAAGAAAGTCAAACAACGAAATTAAACGCGATGGTAGTTTGCTTCAGGTTCGCCATAAAAATATATCTTAATTCGGCATTTAATTTTCTTCGAAATAGTCTTCTTCTGAAGCTACACACTTTATTCAGAGGTGTTTCTATTGATGAATGCATTCATGGAACTCGTTTTTTGAAATAACAAGCAGTTGCATTCTCTTGGATTTCCTCGGTGTCTTGAAACCTTGTTCTTTTCAAGTTTAAATTGTTTTCGAAAAGAGGATAAAATCGTAAGGAGTAAGATATGAGGAATATGGTAGTTGTTCCACTCGCGGAATATTGTCCCCAGTAAAAACTGCTGCACATTGATCGAACCTCTGTGGTGTGAAGAGCCGACTACACTCTACGCACTTTCCTTCCAAACACTATAAACAACGGAAATGAGCGAATATGTTATAACTTAGGATGAATGCACAGCAGAGTTCAAGTTTCATCTGTTCCAAGCGGCATCTATTTTAGCACCGTTACCACAACAACACTCCTGGCCTGTTCTCCTTCAGCACAATTTTTAACAACACTTACTATATGCATGTGCGTTGTGGTGCTCGGATGTGCGTTGTAGTGCAGTGGATATCGACTCGGAACGACAAATCGGGTTACCGAGTTCGAATTCCAGTTGAATTCTTTGCATTCACTTAGGCACAAATACCTCTGGGAAAATTGTTAATCCGTCTCTTTTCTCCAGTTAGGGGTTAAATTATAGAACAAATTGGGTTCTATAGCCTTGGTTGGCAACCAGTCTACTGCAGAAAGCAATGGCAATCTACTGCGGGATAATCTTCTGCCCAGTCAGTCATGTCTCTTTTGAGACATGATCGCCCAAAACATGTATCACATATGGCACTTAACTGATTGACTTCAGTTACACACACACACACACACACACACACACACACACACACATACACACACACACACACACACACACACACACACACACACACACACACACTTCGTTGATTGCTGAATTAAACATTTCCTGATCACGGAATGAACCGTTATCTCCGAGTGATGGGATGTATATGAACCTCATCACCTCTGGTCATTTACTCGTATTTTCCATAAACGGCCACTAGGCAGTATGGATACTTCGTTGAACACTACAATCTTAGCCTCTTGGAATCAAGTGTCAGTCGTTAACTAATCTTCTTTCTCGGCGTGGTGTAATGATTAACAAGCATTTCTCGCTAGAATCATTACAATAAAGTGTTGGATAATTTTTTGGGGGGTGTACGGTTGTATAATGGTGAGACAGCCATGTGCTGACTCATTTTATAGTTCCTTAATAGAAGGGTTAACCAATCAGAAGGCTCAAAATATTCAATGCGACGTGTATAAAAGGCGACCATATTTTCCCGAGTACTGGCGATATAATCCAATTCAGTAGAGTGTCTGACTCGTGAGTGTTAAACTTTGACGTTGTTTCATTGAACAGATTACCTACTGCGCTGTATTCTATATTCATGAACTATGGTGGATAAGATCAACATAAAGTAGTGAGTTCGAATCTCACTGGGTGCTGTATAGTTTCGGCCTTGTGCCACATTTAAGCTGTGCTTAGGAAATCTCCCCTTTTATCTCATAATATTAAATTTCTTCCACACCCTCTTTCTTTCATTTCGCACACCCCATTCGTCATTATCGTTTGAAGACTTAGTCTCTTACTTGAGTGCCTTTCGAGACTTTTATCAGACTTCTAGTATGACAAAAACACTACGCACCACTGTGCATATCCGCTTTTTTATGGTAGTATTCATTTTTGTTGTGGCGTCATGTATGAAAGCAGTTAATGTTAAGGCGTTTCCGGTTGTTACAGGAAGAATCTCAAATCCATTGTCACCTTTGTGTTGACTGGTTTCTTTTTTTTAATTCCGATTTATTTATAGCTACCTGTTCCTTACGTTTTAGACGTCCATTGTACGCACATTTCATTGATAACAGTTATAGTTCTATCCTGAAACTCAAATATATCAGCGTGTATCAAAAGCATTCTTTTGATCATGTGAAGTCTCTCAAAGCCTATGTAATGCTCTCTATAATGAGAAATTCCGATGATCCTAACTCTTCTGTTTCTGGATATGTCTCGTTAGATTGCCATTTTCATGACGTTTCGGCTGTTGCATGCCCCGACCGTCTTCAGGTGATTAAACTTTTGAACAGAAGCCTTTTTTTCCCCTCACTTGGGTAGATTGCTCTCATGTTTCATGCCACTTCTGAGTGTTTTAATAATCTCCATTTCATTCAATTCTCTAAGTTTTCTTTCTTTTCTTTTTCACCACTGCTTTAATTAGGTATTGAACTCACAACTATTTGGGTCAAGTCACTGGTTTCAACCAACGCCTTTATCCACTGGACCATGTGTCCTTAATAGAAATAAAGGGTTCTGTTCAAAATTCCAGTCAACTGAAGAAGCTCTGAGCGTAAAACGCCCAAAGCGTCATGAATATGGCAACAAAGTTGAGAACAGCCGGAACATTGTAAATAATTACAATACGTCATTTCAGAAATATAGACACGAATATTATTATTATTATTATTATTATTAACAATAATAATTATTTTCTTTTTTATTTATCTTTACTTTTTTTTCTTCTTTTTTCTTTTTACTTTGATTTTATGGGTTTGGTTCTATTTCTATGTGCCTTTCCCTCAATCTTTCTTTGTTTTTCTCAAACGTTTTAGTCACTTTTTATCTTTTTCTTTTTTCTCCGACTTTCTTGTTCTCCTTTATGTCTCGTTTATCTTCTTTTTCTCTTTTCTTTTCTTTCTTTTTCTCTTTTCTTTTCTTTCTTTTTCTCTTTTGTTCATCCTTCATTTTCCTTTTATTTTTCTACGAATTTTTTTTCTGTTTTTTCTATTTATTAAGTATTTCTAGTACTGCGCAAGACTAGAAAAATAAAAATAAAAATAAAAATAAAAATAGAAAAATAAAAATAAAAATAGAAAAATAAAAATAAAAATAGAAAAATAAAAATAAAAATAAAAATAGAAAAATAAAAATAAAAATAAAAATAGAAAAATAAAAATAAAAATGAAAATAGAAAAATAAAAATAAAAAAGGATGCAAAAATATAAAGATTCATTTCAAACTTCCAAGTTGATAGAATTTATCTTAATTGAAAATGTGACGATAAACATTCACACTTACCAGAGCCAAAGCGTCCAAGGTGTTTTACTTGTCGGGCTGATGTGTTGTGATGAATGCGTGCGTAAACCCTCGCCAGAGAGTTCGTCGTCTCGTCAGCTGCGTCCTCGCAAGTTTGGTCAAAGAAAGGAATATTCGTCGACCTGTCATTTTATGCTGAGTGAGAATGAGACCGACGGCGATGATTGCTGCGTCGGCAATGGTTTTTGTCCATAAAGGGTCTGAGACAATGGCTGGCAGTTTTTTTGTTGCGACCCAGGTGACATGCGCAACTGAGAGAGAGCATTGAGTTAAGACTCTGTTTATATTTGTCTGGAAGCTTCAAACCCACAAGTGAAGCGAGCGGTGGAACCGAAACCAAACAGAAATTTACTCTTTAACTACAGAAAATCACCATTACAAAATGTTAGGTTTACCCTGAGCACAATAACCAAATCCTTGGGCTAAAAAGATAAACGCAACTATCTTATCCACCTTCGCATTTTTTTTATTATCTATTGTAATTTTATCTATGTTTTTATAAAGTTTTTACACTATATTTCATAAAACTAATTTAAAACTTAAACAATGACCAGAAGTTTAATTTCGTTATAACAAAATTGCTTACTAATTAAAACCCTAATTAAATAACTTTTGGAATTTAATTATGTTTTCTTTCGATCATCCTGGTCCAATTTCCGGTTTGATCTGGTCAGTGGCCGGAAGTAAAAATTCTTTTTAAGAATGCGATCAAATTATAGCAAAATATTCAACCATTTTCTTTGATTGATTTGAAGCCACGAAAAGTTTGAATGTCGAACGAGAAAATTGAAATGATATCCGCATGTCTCACATTGCCAAAAGCAACTGAGATTGGATCCGCGGTGGGAAGTCGGGAAAGGGACGAATGTAACCTTCATCTTTAGAACTAAATAGTGAAGCGTTTCCGATGCATGTGGAGTCTTTCATCTCTTCTGAAGTATCAAGAATAAGTGTTATGATCTATTGATCAATGTTCCGACATTTTGAAATAAAAATCGATACTGAAGACAAGCAGGGATTTATGTTAAGTAATTTTATTTTTCCGTTTATTTTCCAAATATGAAAGATACGTAAAATTATAACTTAAAACGCGTTCACGCAGCAAAATAATCAGATTGCTAAAAGAGAAGTCATGAATCTAACTCTCCCTGACGTAACTCCACAACAAAAGACATCGAGCAGAATATTGGCGCGAATAAAACTGAATTTAAGCAATGTCAAACTTGGTCAGTACTTAGATGAGTGACCGCTTGTGAAAACCGGATGTTTGTGTGTATGGGTGGTGCAGTGGATAATGGCTAAGAATTGTTAATCGAAGAGTCGAGTTCTAATTCCAGCTGGGTTCATTGTATGCACTTCCGCGCAAATACTCTTGGGAAAGGCATGAATCCATCTCTTCTCTTCAAGCTATGAGTTAATTAGTAAGATTTGTATTAATAAATCATTATTATCTCAAAAAAGATTTTTACAATCAAAAAATAGTTTCGGACTTTAAGAGTAACGTGCAAGGGATTGATAAGCCGGAAAAAACGAATGATCCATCTGTTTTTCTTCTTTTTTTTTTCTTTTTTTTTTTTGGGGGGGGGGTCAGGCACCAACCGCTCTAAAGTTTGAGTCGCCATGAAGTTCTTCCTTTCCATTTTGTTTTCTGATGTTCATAAACTAGACTTTCATGTTCAACACAGTTCCATAGCAATTGAATCAAACTGAGTCTAGAGATAATATGCAAAAGAGGTATTGTCAAATATTTCATGTAAAATTCATAGATATATGTTATCCAATGAAATAATTTGTACTATTATGTATAGCGAATAAGCATGAAAGCAATTAAGTCCCAATTTTCAATTTCAGATTGATATTTAGTATTTTGTTCAGTAATTATATCAATTTGCAGTGTCAAGAGATTATTTTAAAGAACTAGAATTTAGTATGATGGCTCGTAAAAAAGAACTAACAATGATTAAAAAGAACTATATAATCAAAGAAATTAGCAAAGGAAAATCTTCGCTTCAAATTTCTAAGGATTTGAAAAGGCATCATCGAACAATGAAGAAAATATGTCAAATGGGAATTCCACCAAGGAAAAAAGTTTCAGGCTGAATTCAGGAATTTAACAAAGGTAGATCTGTCACATATCCGAAGAGAATTAATACGAAATCCAAATGCGTCAAGTGCGTTCATATTTGAGGCCGCTGGAGCTCCTATGGTGTTAAAGGAAGCAAGGTGTAGAGTATTAAGGAAGCTTACTGATGTAAAAATCAAATAAAGAAACCCATTTTTAACAAAAAACATAAGGAAAGAAGATTGCAGTGGGCAAAAAATACATGAAAACTGGTTTCAGTAAAGTGCTTTTTACAGACGAATCAAGGATCACCCTCGATGGGGCCCGATGGATGGACTCGAGGATGGTTTTGCAAGCAACATGACTCAAGAAAATATTTTAAACGTCAACAAGACGGCGGTGGAATCATGATATGGGCTGGGATTGTTGGGTGGGTCTATTTAAATTGAAAGACGGGGTTAAAATGAATTCCAAAAGCTACTGTGATTTTCTAGAGCAATATTTCTTTGAATGGCTTGATAACCAGTCTTTAGCCAAGCGTTGATCTATGATCTTTATGCAACACAACGCACCAAGTCATGCATCAAAAATTACTAAATCCTGGTTGAAAGAAAAGGGATTTGTTGAAGATTCTCTTATAGACTGGCCTTGAAATAGCTATGACTTGATTTCCATTGAGAACCCGTGGAGCATCCTCAAGAGAGATATTTATTCTAATGGAAGGCAATTCAATAGCAAGTGTGACCTCTGGGAGGCAGTTAAAGTTGCTGCAAACAACTTGCCAGCCGCTAAACTTGCAAATCTAACATCAGATATTGACAATAGGCTGCTAAGAGATATTAAAAAGAAAGGAGCATTTGTGAAATAAATTTTAGGAGGTTCTTATTATTTTCTCTTAATATATCTTTTATTTTTAAAATAATGTTTTTTTTATGTTTTTCCTTTAAGAAATTGACGAATTTGTTCTAAAATCTTTTCATATTATTTTTTACATTAGTTTTACAAGGTATAATAATGTAAAAGTCTCAAAATAAATAGTTGCAAATAAACTACTGACAGTCAAATTAGTCTGTATTTTTAACTTAGTAAAATTTTTTCCAACCAAAAACAATAGTTTTCTCTATCACTATATATCTAAGTTAATAATATTGAGTAGAATCTAAACAGCATCATAATAGGACTTTTAACATTAAAGACGCAACTGTTTATATAAATTCATAACTTGCATATAATCTCTAGACGCAGTTTATATGCCATAAATCGTACCGATATATTTCGTAGCTTGGCTAGATGTAAGCGTAAGTTCTATACTGGTAGTTTGTTTTTTCACGCACTTCTTGCATGTGGAGCTCCCTTCCAGCTCTATTCTTTGCAGCCAATTTTAATCTTAATTAAAATTCTGAAAATTAAATACAATGTCAATCATTTTCTACTGTCCTCCTGATTACTCTTCTATTGCTCTCGCTCCTTAGTAATGAAATATATGACCTTGAACGGCCGAGGCTCTTGAGAGTTACATCCGGCTGTAGGTAAGGTCAACAAAGAACAAGAGCGGTTGATAGATATATCTGGCCGTAGATAATGTTGAAAAAGTTCAACAAGAAAGAACATAACGACAACCGGCTTGAAAAGCAATAAACCGCCGGGCGTGATTGACAAATACACCCGGCCGTAGGTAGTCAACAAAGCTACAAGCTGAAAAAGCAGAAATGCGTGAGAGTTTTATGACTATAGAATATTTGATGAAGGAGACATTGACTGGTTAACGATTCCCGATGGCTCCATCGTGTACGTGACCCACTCCAGCTGCCCTTGTGCTCCACACAAGCGTCACCGATGAAAAATAAAAATATAAGATTATATTTTTCTATATACGTGTTCCTTGTCGTTTGTCTAGATTCAACGGCAGTATATAACAATAATACTTCTATTTTCTAGTTCTTCACACCCATTACAACAGTCTAAACAATCTACGAGTTTCATTCAATAAATAAGGTTAATTTTTTCGGTATAAGGACTTCTACGAGGGTCACTCAATAAATAAGGTTAATTTTTCGCTATAAGGACTTCTACGAGGGTTATTCAATAAATAAGGTGAATTTTTCGCTTTAAGGACTTCTACAAGGGTCATTCAATAAATAAGGTGAATTTTTCGGTGTAAGATCTTCTACGAGGGTCATACAATAAATAAGGTGAATTTTTCGGTATAAGGACTTCTCCAAGAACCATTCAATAAATAAGGTGAATTTTTCGGTATAAGAACTTCTACGAGGGTCACTCAATAAATAAGGTTAATTTTTCGCTATAAGGACTTCTACGAGGGTTATTCAATAAATAAGGTGAATTTTTCGCTTTAAGGACTTCTACAAGGGTCATTCAATAAATAAGGTGAATTTTTCGGTGTAAGATCTTCTACGAGGGTCATTCAATAAATAAGGTGAATTTTTCGGTATAAGGACTTCTCCAAGAACCATTCAATAAATAAGGTGAAGTTTTCGGTATAAGAACTTCTACGAGGGTCATTCGATAAATAAGGCGATTTTTTTTCAGTATAAGAACTTCTAATACAAATAAAACCTTACTTTTTCTTTTTTCAACATATTCTCCCAGCAGTGTCACACACTTTTCCCATCTGTGAACAAGCTTCCGTATTCCCTCAGTGTAAAAATCTTTGGACTGATGTCTCAGCCAATCGCTCACAGCACTTTTGACTTCATCGTCACTTTCAAATTTCGTGACTCTCGTGAACGCTTTCAAGGGACCAAACAGGTGAAAGTCGGAAGGGGTAAAGTCTGGGATGTAAGGGGGATGAAGGGGCAGTTTCCAGCCCAGCTCTTTGATGGTCTGCACCGTTTCGGCTTGCGTTGTCTTGATGCAAGACGACTACATGTGACTGATGACCCCTGAGTTTGGACCACAAATAGGCTCAAAGTACTTGCAATGTAATTCACTGTCACCCTTCTATCAGACTGAATGAGGTCATTGACTGATTCAATCACCTCAGGAGACCTCACTTCTGTAGGCCTCCCAGGTCTGTCTTCATCCTCAACACTGCTCCGCTCTTCTTTAAACAATTTAACCCACTTGTTGACATTTGTTTGGTTGAAACATGTGGCACCATACACAGTTGACATTCTCCTATGAATTTCAAGTGGTTGCACTCTTCAGCAACCAAAAACTTGATAACTGACCTCTGTTCAATCCTTGCTCCTTGGTCAGACATCTTTGTTAATCTCCAAAACTCTCAAAGCTTTTTTTTCAATCTGCAAAAAAATTAAATCCCTTTGAAAAAGAAGTAAAAGAAAATTTTTAAAAAATTAAGCTTCTATCTGTATTAGAAGTCCTTATACCGAAAAATTCACCTTATTTATTGAATGACCCTCGTAGAAGTCCTTATACCGAAAAATTCACCTTATTTATTGAATGACCCTCGTAAATAATACCTCATCTCAGAAGAAAAGGCAAATACTGAGGTATTTCTCATCATCTCTTTTGAATCTACTGCTCTTGTGTCTTGTAAAATCTAGATCGGAGCTAACCCCAAATGTGTTATTTTTGAAGTAACGAAAAAGATGACACGTTAGCTAACTAAAATATTATATGAATTTTTTATGATTCGCCAACAAAACCGACTAGAATTCGAACTCGACTCTCCAAATTTTTCATACCGATACTTTATCACGCACATTCAAGCTTACAGCACTTGTTATTCCCAAGCAGTCACTCATTTATATACTGACCAGACTCAACGATGCATAACTGATATATTTTAACGTTACAGGTTCGTCAGCCCTTTTTAGTATTCAGTGAATTATAATTTGAATGAATCATTAGAATCTGCGCTAACAGTAAATCTGATCAGTTCCATTAAATTAGTAGCAGATCTCATAAGTGACCTCAAATCTGATGTTAACCGAGGCAAGGAATCACATGCTAATTTTAACACCTCCAAAATAAATCTATTCTCTATTAATCATCTGAGTGAGACATTTTTACCTTTCATCAAGTGGAAAGATGATATTTAATCAATTGCTAGGTCTGCTGTTATGTCAGTTGGTTTACTGTGTTGTGCTAGACAATTTTTCTCGCCCTAAACTACTTTATATATTCATACATTGAATGTTGCTGTTACATTTAGTCTAGTGCTGTTGCTATATATTTAGAGATTCTTGATGATATCACAAGAAGAACCTGCAATGTTATTGGTCCTGACTTGGCATTCCGACTTCAGTCAGTTTTCTACGGCCGTTATACTGATTTTTTTTTTTAGAAGCGTTTCACCCCGAGCAAGGCATGTCACTGCCACTACTGCGCAGAGGCCTACGTAGATTGGAGAAAGGATGATTAAATATAGGAAATGTCAGAGGGTGGGTGATAGGCGGGTAAGGATACTGAGAATGAGGGTTGGGTAGATGAGAGTGTTCTGAGAATAGTTGGGAGTTAGTGTGATAGGAGGTGTCTATTGACCCTACATTTAAACACCTGGAGATTGTAACTGTCGGGAAAGCAGACTTGTGGAAGGGAGTTCCACAGGCGGGAAGCGCGAGAAAAGAAGCTATTGTAGTAGAATTTACGGTTACATTTTATTTGTTTAACTGTAAAAGGGTGGGACCTAGTTGCTAATCTAGTAGCTCGTGTAAATTCCTACTTAGGCGGCACCAGTGATCTAAGCTCATCGGAGCAGAAGCCATTAAAGTACTTGTAGAAGAGGCACAGGGAAGCCACATCACGCCGGTGAGAGAGCGGCTGTAGCCGGTCTGCCAAGTCAGTATCACCCACGTTACAGATCATCCTTTGTATTTTGTCAAGAAGCCCAAGGAGAGCAGCAGGGGCACCCGACCAGATATGGCAGTAATATTCAATACACGGGCGGATGGTAGATTTCTATATGTGCAGAATAGATTCAGGTGGGAAAAATTTCCGGGCCCTGCACAGGGAGCCGACTTTCATAGCAGCAGATTTGGCAATGGATTCAATATAGTCATTCCATTTGAGGTCCGCCGAGAGTGTAAGGCCAAGGAGGCGTAGTATTTTACTCTCTGGGAGGCTAGCCTGTCCCATGCTAATGGGAGGTAGATGCGATTATCTATGGTGGTTAGTTGATAACAGCTTTGTTTTAGAGGCATTGAAATTTACCAACCATTTCCTACCCCAGGCCACTACGGATTGGAGGTCCCTTTCAAGTACGGCAGCGAGGTTCACTTTGTCGTCCAGACCTGGTTTCTGATCGATGCGAGAGTAGATTGTTGTGTCGTCGGCATACATGCCAACTTGGGATCTAATGGTGTCGGGGAGATCATTAATGTAGATCAGAAAGAGCGTGGGACCTTGGATGGAACCTTGAGGGAAACCCGCGTTCGTATGGTAGTTTTGGGAGGCATGCCCATTTAATACCACCTTCAATGTGCGGTTAGAGAGGAAAGATTGGATGAGGTCAAACAGATGTCCAGTTATCCCATAGTTCCGCAGTTTGCACAAGAGGCCAGCATGCCAGACCCTGTCGAATGCTTTGGAGATATCCAAGGCAACGGCTCGGGCTTCACCATTCTTGTCGAGTGCCTGGTATATGTACTCGGTAATGGTCGTTAGCATATCAGCAGTAGACCTGGTGAAGCGAAACCCGTACTGTTTGTCAGAGAGAAGCCCGTTGGCCATAAGATGCTGAATCACCTCGGCGTTGATAATGGCTTCGAAAACTTTGCCAAAGATTGGAAGGAGACTAATAGGACGGTAATTGGCGGGGTCTCAGGGTTCGCCAGAATTCTTAAATATAGGAACTACGCAGGAGGACTTCCAACAGGCAGGAAAGCAGGAAGCAGATAGGCAGAGATTATAGAGTTTAGAGAGGACAGAGGAGAGTTCTGGGGCACATTTCTTCAGTACTATGACTGGGATTCCGTCACCACCGCTCGCTTTGTGTGGGTCAAGTTGTGCAATTATCTTGGCGACCAGCGAGGGTGTTATGTGGACGTTATTTAGTTGAGCCTTAGTTCTGGGTGGGAAGTTTGGTGTAGGTATTCCTAACGAGTCCAGTGTCAAATTGGTTGAGAATCTACGGGCAAAGCATTCAGCCTTGTCGGCTGGGGAGGTGAGAACTTCAAATTCATTGATTAGTGGGGTATTGAAGTCTTCTTCCTGCTGAGCACGCTTTTGCAGAGACGCCAGTAATCTTTGGAGCCAAACTTAGAGGATGCTATGCGTTGCCTAATTCTGGTAGCAAACACCCTCTTGGCTTCGTTCAGTACTTTTTTACACTTGTTCCGTGCTGAGGTGAAAAGGCGCCTGTTTTGGTTCGACGAGCAGCTTCGATAGAGCCGGAAGAAATGGTTCCGGTGGGCAATGGTGGCCGAGCAAGCGGGTGAGAACCAGTGGGACGAATTTGGTTTTAGTTGGAATTTCCTGGCCGGGATAAAAGCATCGATGCCAGCCTTAACCCAAGCGGAGACTTCGGAGGCACAGTCTTCGACATGAAGATCGAAGACGTTGTTCCAGGGGACGTCGCAGAGGAAGTCCCTGAACGAGTCCCAGTCGGCTCTTTGGTAGGAGTATGATATTCTGCTGGTCTGGTTTTCTTGGGTAGAGTTAGTGCTGATTGATATGTTTACGGAGACTACGGCGTGGTCAGAGTTTCCGAGGGGGCAGCGTTGCCTGGTAGTGCAGGAGTCTGGGATGGAGGTAAAGCAAAGGTCGAGTAAAGAGTCCCTTCCGTTAGGCTTTTTAGAGAAACGCGTGGGGAAGTCCACCACTTGCGTTAGAGCTTGGGCTATTGAAAAGTGCATGGTGCGGATCCCAGCAAGGTCGGTGGCTGAGTTTTCAAGCCACTTGGTGTGGTGGGCGTTAAAATCGCCAAACACAAATATATGGGCAGATGGGTGAGAAGAAATGGCCCTGTCGATATTAGTAGAAATGCTATCAAGTACCTTACAGTCAGAGGAGGAGGGGGAGCGGTAGAGGAAGAAGAGATAGCTAACCGAGCTTAGAAGTGAGAGACGGAAGCACATGAAGGAATGATCAAGGGATTCAAGAGATGTGACCCTGGCTAGGGGGAGTTGTTCGCTGACATATACACCAAGCCCATGCATATGGACATTGGAGTCCTTCCTGAAGAGAGGAAGGTAACCAGGAACGAACAGCTCTGAGGAGGGGATAGAAGGGTCAAGGTTAGTCTCACATATAGCTAAGATATCGGGTGAGTTAGTTAGAAGGAAAGATTCTACACTATTAAAGTTACTGCGAATACCTCGTATATTTGTGAACGTAACGCAGATAGGATTCCCTGTGCCTTTCTCATAAATATGTTCATCGTAGTTGTTCTGATTAATTTCACTCTATTGCTGCCTAGACTTTATCAGTTTAAGCGTTGGACTAGAATGGCGCCAAGGTCTCATCATTTTATAGTTGATGTAAAGATTTTTGCTAAAAGTTTCTTTTCTTGCACTTCTCGTCTGTGGAACTTTCATCTGGCTCCTTGATTTCCAGCGGTAGACTGATTGCCAGTCAAGGCTATAGACTCCAACCTGTTCTATTATTTAACCCATAACTGGAGGGAAGAGAGCGATTAATACCTTTCTCAAGGGTATTTGTGCATAAGTGAATGCAAGGAAATCCAACTGGAATTCGAACTGGGCACCCCGATTTGTCGTTCCGAGTCGATATCCACTACACCACAACGCACATCCCGTCGTAGTCGCAGTCGTTGTCAGCTCGTTCGGCTGTGGCAACGGCAACGGCGGATGACGTGCGTTATGTTAGACGGACGATACGTAACGCACACGACAGGCTGCCGATCATTCGTCTCCTTAATAATATTTCTTTTTCTTCTTTTTTTCAATTCTTTTAGTGGCTCTAATACATCGCTTGGGAGGAACTAAATAAAAATAATCATTTTGTAATTCCAACTGATCTCTGCCTTAGAACCGATTTTTTAGAAAGCCTCCTAGAAAGGAATAATCTTTGGTTAGAATAAGATCAGGTTTGAAAATCTTTTCTAAAATTAAGGAGACAGGGGTATGCTTATTACGATACGTGTGCACAAAGTTTCCCTGAAACTCTGTGAAGGATTTACAATTGAGAAGAATTCTTTATGCATTGTTTTGGCAGAATTTTTAAATATGTCTGCATGTTGAGGCCATCTTTATAATGTGTACTAGTCTGTTTTGTGTTCCATGCGACATGTCATTCGCAAGGAACTGAAGAGTCCCAAAAAGAGGACAAGTTCTATCTCTGAGGAAGTCGGAAAAATGAAATGTTTTCCTAATAAAATACGTTTGGTGCCATCATAAGGCCATCATTAGTCCTTTTGCAGTCAAATATATGTGAGTAAGAAATTTTGATAAAAGGGCTCATCTATCTCTTTGTTTAAAGAAATTTTTTTATAACCATATCGCCTCAAGCAAGGCATTTTATTGCCACTGTTTTGCAGGAGGTTACATAGGAGGAAAGTTATGAGAAAGAGTGACAGCTTATAGGGGGTATCAGGAAGTGGGTAAAAGAAGGATGAGAATACTGATGAGAGTGGAGTGGACGAAGAAAGGAGCATGAGAGAGAGGATGCAGGTTAATGAGATAGGAGATGACTATTGACTTTACATTTAAATTCTTGGAGATTGTAGCTGTCGGGGAAGTAAGTAAACGGAAGGGAATTCCACAGGCGAGAAGTGCGAAAAAAGAAGCTGCTGGAGTAGAATTTGCGTTTACATTTTATTGGTTTCACAGTAAAAGGGTGGGACCTAGTTGTTAAGCTTGTGACTCGAGTAAATTCATATAGAGAGGGCACCAGTGAGCTAAGTTTATCGGAGCAGAAGCCGTGAAAGTATTTGTAGAAGAGACAGAGGGAAGCCACATTACGCCGGCGAGAAAGTGACTGTATCCGAGGTGCCAAGTCAGGATCTATCACATTACAGATTCTCCGTTGGATTTTGTCAAGGACACCTAGGTGGAAAGCAGGAGCACCCGACCAGATATGGCAGCAGTATTCATTGCACGGGCGGATGTTAGATTTGTATATGTGCAGGATTGTTTCAGGCGGAAAAAAACTTCCTGGCCCTACACAGAGAACCGACCGTTTTAGCAGCGGATTTGGCTATGGATTCTATATAGTCCTTCCATTTAAGGTCTGTTGTTAGAGTTAAGCTGAGGAGGCGCAGTGTTTTGCTTTCAGGGAGACTAGCCTGATCCATGCTAATGGGGTGGGGGTAGGAGCGATCGTCTGTGATGGTTAATAGATATGAAAATGAAAAGATATTGAAAGAATAATACGAATGGTAAAGATATGGTTAGTTGTTTCCTTATAAAGAAACATTCGGTAATCATGAGTTTCCAGCAGTTACGAGAATGAAACTTGTTAGACGTTGTATGGTGCCTCATTCTATCAGCAAAATAGCAGTATAGCCCGGCGTTGCTCGGGTGTAATGAAAGCTTTAAAACTAATCCATGGTCCTGGAGCTCAGACTCAGCCTAAAGAATATTTGTGTGAAGTTTGGTGAGAATTGGATAAAAACTGTGAATTTATATAAAGGACATACAGACAAACAGACACACACACACACACACACAAACATCTTGCCTTTATATATATATATATATATATATATATATATATATATATAAAAAGGCAAGATGTTTGTGTGTGTGTGTGTGTGTGTGTGTCTGATATATATATATATATATATATATATATATATGATATATATATATATATATATATATATATATATATATATTATCGATTTTCTGCACTACTGTAAGAACTTCAACCTTGTAACTTCTGAATATCGTTTCTTATGTCTTTGTCTATGAGTGTATCAAATTTGATTAAAATCGGACTACTTCTATAACCCGACTTTTTCAATTTTCGATTTTCGATATTTATCGGGTGTACCTCGACACAAAACCTAGCTAAGAACACTCGCAGACGCTTATAGTACAACTGTAAATTTCCAAGAAAATCGGTTCAGCCGTTTCGGAGTCTATAGATAACGGACACACACACACAGACACACAGACAAAGTTCCATTTATAAATAAGTTTAGATTTCGCATTAATTTGACACAAATTTATTTTTACCATCACATGATGAATAAATTTATTTTATAAATATCGTATTAAAAAACAAAGGAATCAACACGAATGTTTTCTCATCTAATTTTAAATTTCAGATAATTTTCTGGCGATTTTTTCTGAATTTAGTTATTTTTCTTCTTCTATGTTCCGTGTCCCTTTAAGACGTAGGCGATCATGGCCTTCCGCATCTTCCTATCGCTTTCTCCTGTTACCACTTCCAAACCCCGCTGTGCCATCCATTTCTTCAAGCCCATCAAACATGTTACATGTTGCTTTGCCCTGTCTCTCTTTCCCACTACCTGACCTTTGAGTATCAGATTCTCCAAGCCCTCCTTCCTCATTACATGCCCGAGAAACTTCCGCTATCTTTTCTTGAAGTTAAGTATTAGTTTCCGTTTCTTTTCCATTCTTTCTAAATCCTCATCGTTGCTCACATGTCCGGTCCGTGGTATCCTCAGCATCCTTCTGTAGAACCAGATTTCAGTTGCTTCAAGTCTCTCCTTCTGTGATGAGATTTTCCAGCATTCACTGTCATATTGAAGAACGGACATTATATAACAATCCAGTGTTTTCTTCTTTGTTTCCCGCCAAATTCTCCTGTCCCTCAGTACTCTTCTCTGCTTCTGGAATGCATCGAGGGCCTCGCCAATTCACCTTTGGATCTCAGTCTCGCACTTATCATCCTCTGTTAGAACACTTCCCAGGTATTTAAATATTTGTACCTGCTTGATTTTAGTATCTTCATCCTGTAGTTGGCATTTTGGGGCCCTCTTTTTACTAATGACTATACATCCAGATTTCTTGTGGTTTATATATAGTCCTTTCTTTCTTCTCGGTCGATCACCGAAGTTAAGCAGCATTGAGCCTGCTCAGTACTTAGATGGGTGACCGCTTGGGAATACCAGGTGCTGTAAACGTACAGTGACGGATGAGCGTTGTGGTGCAGTGGATATCGGCTCGGAAAGAGAAATCGGTGAGCCGAGTTCGAATTCCAGTTGAATACGCTGCATTCACTTAAGCACTGGTACCCTTGGGAAAGGTATTAATCCGTCCCTTCCCTTCAGTTCTGAGTTAAATAATAAGGGTAGGACTTGGAGACCCTGCCCTTTAAAAACAAATCCTAATGAATCTTGATACTTGAAAAGAAAAAGTATTACTAGACACAAAACTTATATAAAAACAAAAATAAATTGTTGAAAGAAAAAGGTGTTAACATAAATAAAAATTTAGTTGGCAATAATGTGACCCGCCAAGGTTGATCTAAACTTATTTATAAATGGAACTGTGTGTGTGTGTGTGTGTGTGTGTGTGTGTGTGTGTGTGTGTGTGTGTGTGTGTGTGTGTGTGAGTCCGTTACCTATAGACTCCGAAACGGTTGAACCGATTTTCTTGAAAATTTACACAGTTGTACTATAAGCGTCTGCGAGTGTTCTTAGCTAGGTTTTGTGTCGAGGTACACCCGATAAATATCGAAAATCGATAATGGAAAAAATCGGGTTATAGAAGGAGTAGTCGGATTTTAATCAAATTTGATACACTTATAGACAAAGACATAAGAAACGATATTCAGAAGTTTCAAGGTTGCAGTTTTTACAATAGTGCAGAAAATCGATAATATATATATATATATAAATCGATACCAGGAAATTAAAGTTTGACTTACATCTATTCATTTTTTCTTTCAGTCTACGGTTTCGCTTTAACTGGAAACAATATATTGCTTTTTAGTCTTTCTACCAACGCCCAAAGAGTCTGAGCTCCAGGATCATAGATTAGTTTTAAAGCTTTCATTACACACGAGCAACGCCGGGCTATGCTGCTAGTATACCATAAAAACAAAACAACCAACCAACAATCAACCTTTCTTTCTGCTTACTTCAGCTACCTTCTGTGGGAGGTCTTGTAGTTTCCTTGCGCTGTTTACTGACGTCATATACTTACTGGCCGAATAGTTTGGGATGGAGTTCTGTTCCTCTCAAGGTGAAGGCAAAAGGAGTCATAGTTGTTATTGTTTGACAATGAGTCAAGTAATAATACATTTCAAGATTATATCACTACTAACACTTTCTTCTTTTACCTGCCGTTTCTATTCATGAGATGGTCAACCATGGCTCCCCACAACTTCCTATTCTTTGTAGATCTTACCAGTGACTCACTTTTTACCACCATTTCGCTAATTCTGACATCCATTCATTTAAGCTCGTCAAGTAGATGGACCTCTCCGTATCTCTTTTTGCTTTCAATGTGCCCTGTGAGTCTCAAATTTTCCTGGCCCACTTTTCTCATTATGTCCTTTTTCTTTCCATTTTTTTAAAAAACATCGTTCATTGTATTCCCAGCAGCCTTCTGTAGATCCACAATTTTGTTGTTTTCAATCTTTTTTTTTATTTCAGTCAGGAAATTGTCCAGCATTCCTTGCCACGAAACTTCGAATGGACGAGTCGTCTCTTCGAATTCGGAACGCTACAAATGATACTAACGTTGGTTATAAAAATCGAATGCACATGAAACATGATTGACCAATGAAAATCAAACAACACAAAGTAAAAATACCAGATGTTTTTTCCTTTTTCTCCCTATCTAATTCTCTGATGAAGCTTTAATAAAATTGAAACGTGTTAGATTGATAAACGATTCTTATTTGTTCTTTACTAGCAGTATAGCCCAATGTTGCTTGGGTGTAATGAAAGCTTTAAAACTAATCCATGGTCCTGGAGCTCAGACTCTTTGGACGTTGGCATGAAAGACTAAAAAGCAATAGTTGTTTCCAGTTAGAAGCGAAACCATACACTGAAAGAAAAATGAATGGATATAAGTCAAATTTTGATTTCCTGGTATCGATTTATATATATATATATATATATACTATCGATTTTATGCACTATTGTAAGAACTTAAACCTTGAAACTTCTGAATATTGTTTCTTATGTCTTTGTCTATGAGTGTACCAAATTTGATTAAAATCGGACTACTCCTTCTATAACCCGATTTATTCCATTATCGATTTTCGATATTTAAGACGCTTATAGTACAACTGTGTAAATTTTCAAGGAAATCCGTTCAACCGTTTCGGAGTCTATAGGTAACGGATGCACACACACGCACACACACACACACAGAGACAAAGTTTCATTTATAAGTTTAGATCTTACCATTCTTTTTCATGTAGGCGGAATGACAGTAATTCAATATTCTTTTTTCTTTGTTTTTAACAAAATTTTCCTGGTTCTTGGCACTTATTCTTGGAGAAGTAACTTTTGTTATTAACGTTTGGATTTCAGTGTCACATTTTCCATCCATTGCTAAAGCACCTCTCAAATATCGAAAATTCTGTATTTGGTTGATTTTCACATCCACAATACTTTCTTCTTGCTGATGGTCACTAAAATTAACATGAAATTAAATCAAAGCAAATTTAATTATGTTTGACAATAAAATTCAAAATTATGGGACAACTACCATATTTCTTGAAAATATCCCGTCCCTTTAAGACGTAAGAGATCATGACTCTCCACAGATTTCTTTTGCTTTATTATGTATGAATTGCCATGATTTCTTGGGAAACAGTGGAATGGTTTCCTGTTGCCTTTTCTGTGATTTAGTGTACAAAATGCTTCTTATAAACAGTTCAGGTACCTGTTTTATCCGACCTTGTGTATATATATATATATATATATATATATATATATATATATTAAGCAGTGTGTATTACCTCTATCGGTCCACGTAACAGATCATTCAATAAGTCCCGGGCCTGACATATAGATGGTGCCACTAAAAAAAATTCCATATACATTTTATGAAGCACTAACCTTCAAATGGCACGTCACAAAATTTGGGCCTAATCAGATTATTAGCTTACAAATTATAGTTATTTAAGTGATGCTACTGTTGCAAATTTTCAAAACAATCTGAATTTCGTGTGTTGATAAAGCATTGCTGATTGAAAAAAATACTGTTCAAGCAAAGCAATGGCTTGAGTAGTAGTATTCAGACTTTGCTCCGTCGGAAACGACGGTTGAGAGGTGATATGCTGATTTTAACCGCAATCGTACAGACACAAATGATGCTAAACGCTCATGTCGCCCGAAATAGGCAGTTGCCCCGGAAAACACCAAAAATATCCACTAACTTGCTTTGGCCAGTCGTATATTGAAATTGCTTCAGATTGAAGAGGAGTTGAACATATCAGAAGGCAGTGTATTCACCATTTTTCATGAAGATTTGTCAATGAGAAAGCTTTGTTCAAAAACAAAAACGGATTGAAGATTCAGAGCGTTGTTTACAACTATTTCAACAGAACAAGAATGAGTCTTTGCGTAAATATGGGACAATGGATGAAACATAGAGCCACCACTTTACTCCGGATTCAAATTGGCAGTCAGCTGAGTGAACAGCAGCAGGTGAAAGCCGTATTTTGAGGCCAAAGACAAATCTTTCTACAAAAAAGGCATTGCATTGTTAGAGAAGCGTTGGAATCAGTGTATAAATCTAGAAGGAGACTATGTTGATGAATAAAGTAGAATTTTGCCTAAAATTTGTTCTTTAATGAGTTAGGTCCGGGATTTATTGAGTGATGTGTTATTATATTAAATAAAGAATAGGAGAGAGAGTGAACTATTTCAAAGGAAATCAATCAATTTAATCAAATGTAAACTTAAATAGATGTACGTTGTAGTGCAGTAGATATCGGATCGAAACGAGAAATCTGAGAGCCGTGTTCGAATTCCATTTGAATTCGTTGCATTCACTTACGTACAAATACCCTTGGAAAAGGTGTTAAGCCGCCTCTTCTCCCTCTAGCTACGGGTTAAATAGTAGGACAATAGGTTTTACAGCCGTGGGTGGCAACCAGCCTACCGCAGAAAGTAATAGCAACCTACTGCGAGAAAAAGGATGTGCGTTGTGGTACAGTGGATATCGGCTCGGAACGAGAAACCGGGGAGCCGAGTTCGAATTCCAGTTGAATCCCTTGTATTCACTTACGCGCAAATACCCTTGGGAAAGGTATTAATCCGTCTCTTCCTTCCAGTTATGGGTTAAATAGCAGGACAGATTGGGTTCTATAGCCTTGGCTGGCAACCAGTCTACCGCAGAAAGCAATGGCAACCTACTGCGGGATAATCTTCTGCCCAGTCAGTCATGTCTCTTTCGAGACATGATCGCCCAAGCGTGTTTCATGTATGGCACTTAACTGACTGACTGACTGACTGACTGCCAGAAAATCATGTCTTGAAAGAGACATGATCACCCAAGCGTTGGCACTTAACTGAATGGCTTGTTACTTTAATAGAAGTTAAGAAACACTAGATATAAAAATATACCAGGGAGAAAACTATCAGTGAAATCATTTAAACATATGAATGTGTCAAATATAAAACCTCTTGTTTGCCAGTGGCGATGATTTTTAATTTTTTTTTTTTTTTTTATCGTCAATTTACCGTTTTTATGTCACAGGCAGGTTTTAGAGAATCGTCCGTTTGATGTTACGGGTAAGTTACGAAGCCGGAAGTTTCGTATCACGGACGAAATAACGCGTATTAAGAAGTCTTCAATGCAGTGTCACGGGTCAGAAAAAAAGTTGTGAGATTTATGGTCGAGATAATGCTACGGATGAGATAACGACGAGTAAATTTTGTAGCACAGACTCAGTAACCCGGCTTAACAGGCCTCCCATATAGTGTCGCGGGCGTGTCTATCCGTTTTCTCAAGTCAATAGTTTAATGCTATAGACGATTTCGTAACTTGTAAACCCTCTCAATTTTAATAAAGACCATATATATATATATATACAGTACTGTGCAAAAGTATTAGAACAAGGGTGATTTTCCCAACAACCTCACTGAAATTCAAGTACAGGGTGAAAAGCCAAGTAAATTGCTAATAAATATTGATTATTTAAAACTAGGTGTAATAGAAATGTATTAAAATGAAGTTATATTTAATTTTTCCTCTTTTCTATTAAACAATGTAATGTGGTTGATACTGACTTGGCAGACCGGCTGCAACCACTCTCTCGCCGGCGTGATGTGGCTTCCCTGTGCCTCTTCTACAAGTACTTTCATGTCTTCTGCTCCGATGAACTTAGATCACTGATGCCGCCTAAGCACGAATTTGCACAAGATACTAGAATGGCAACTAGGTCCCACTCTTTTACAGTTAAACAGATAAGATGTAACCGTAATTTCTACTCCAACAGCTTCTTTTCTCGCGCTTCCCGCCTGTGGAATTCCATTCCACAAGTCTGCTTTCCCGACAGCTACAATCTCCAGGTGTTTAAATTTAGGGTCAATAGACACCTCCTATCACACTAACTTCTAATTATTCTCAGAACACTCTCATCTACCCAACCCTCATTCTCGGTATCCTTACCCGCCTATCACCCACCTTCTGACATTTCCTATATTTAACCACTCTGTATCCTTACCCGCCTATCACCCACCCTCTGACATTTCCTATATTTAACCTTCCTTTCTCCACTCTATGTAGCCCCCTGCGCAGTAGTGGCAGTGAATTGCCTTGCTCGGGGTGAAACGCTTATAAAAAAAAAAAAATTACTTTCGTTCCATCCGGTATTAACTTCTTTTCAAGAAATAAACATTCCTCTAAAAAGGAATAAATAGAAAACAAATATCATGTTTCAAAGCAAAGGTCTTGGCCTAAGCTCAGTTGGGTATCTCTAGACTGGTTAGGGATGGGTCATCTTCTTGGTCAATGACCATAAATTTATTATAAGCTTACTCATAGGCTCCATATAACCCTACATATCAGCACAATCACCTATATTTGCCTGTATCCACATACACATATGTACATGCAGTTACATATGCTGATCTCTATTTTACTCAAATATTTTGAAGGCCCATAACAAATGAAATTTAGTGTCTGTTCTTGTATTCTTCAGATCAGAGATTGCTTTGTTTTGATTGGTCCATCCTGTCTTTGTAACAACGCCTCCCTGATTAAGGGGGTTCGGCTACTCTTTTAACCTTTTACAAACCTCAAACTTGTATTTGAATTCATCACTTGATAAGACACGGATAGTGTCGAAACAGAGAGGCTACTTTTGTAGTGATATTATTTATGTTGTAAATTCTGTTGTATTTGTTCTAAATTCTAAATAAATATTATTAGCTCTACTTTGTATTGAGCACTTTTTAAGAATAGGGTTTCTTTGGATACGTAATATTATTTCATCCATACCTACCCTCATATATATATATATATATATATATATATATATATATCACTTTTGTCACGCTCCTCGAGAGAGACACAGTAGCGAAGAAGCGTCGGCTCAGTTCATTCTCTTTACTACCAGTTATTAAACTTTACTCCCAGTTATAAATGCTCTTGCTGGGTGTTTTCTCTTTAACAGTGCTGTATTGTTGATTCACCACCATGACTGGACAAGACACATGAAGTGTTGAAACAAAATAACTATTTGTTGTGGTGTTATGACATATTTATGTTATAAATTTGAATAAATATTATTTACTCTACTTTGTATTTAGCACTCTTTTAAAAATAGTGTTTTTTTCTTTTTTTGATACCGGAATTTCATTCCATCCATACCAACCCCTTATATATATTCCAGTATCAAAAAAAGAAAAAACACTATATATATATATATATATATATATATATATATATATAAAACAGTGATGATCAACGTATACTGTCTTAATGTATAGGAAAAACTACTAAAAAGTTGTAAGTTTAAAAATGTATTTTTTGACAGTATTTATTTATTTCTATTATTATATTTGATATTTCGGACCGGCCTCGGCCTTTCATCAGAAAGAAATGATTTTAAAATTTAAATTAAAAACATTTTCGCGATGAGCGTTCGTGGAGAGATTTTTTACATCACGTGACGCAGAATGCAACAGATTTTTTTAATATTTGTAAACGTAAACCTATCTTTAATAATACTTATATATGTTGTTTTAAAGGAAATTTTTTTAAGTGTATCTAAAAAATGTTTAACTATTGAAATATTTATAAAGATTCAAAATACCTAAGTCCCTATTTAACACTAGCCTGTATGTATTTAATTTTAAAATCCAGTATTTTTCTTTCTTTCTGCGTGAGTATGTAGAACTAAAATCAGAATCTATTAGTAAACATTTGCAGTTTTCTAATGTGTGTCCCGGTTGATTGAAGTGTGTGTATATATATATATATATAGTTTTTTTTTTTTTTTAATCATCTGACCCCAAGCAAGGTATTCCACTGCCACTATTGCGCATGGGGTTACATAGGGGAAGGTAAAGAGAAGGAGTGGTTAGACATAGGGAATGTCAGGAGGAAGGTGACAGATGAGTAAGGATAGCGAGGATGAGGGTTGGGCAGATGGGAAGAGTGTTTGATAGAATGGGAGCAGGTTAGTGTGTTGGGAGGTGTCTATTGACCTTACATTTAAACTCCTGGAGATTGTAGCCGTCGGGGAAGCAATCGTTTGGAAGAGAATTCCACAGTCAGGAAGTGCGAGGAAAGAAACTGTTGGAGTAGAAGTTACGGTTGCATTTTATTAGTAAGTTTTTGGTCACAATTAAATTACACCAGTACCTAGTTGTAAAAAAAATGTTTAATACATTCATATTGTAGAACTCTTAATTTTTTTTTTTTTTTTTTTATTTGGAATGAGTTATTTCCGCAACCTAGGTTTCAACCGTTCGGTATCTTCAGGCGATTTACAATAACGGATTTTTCTATTTTTCAAATGCACGAACAGGGATTTTTACAAAGGCGTACCTGGAATTTTCAAACTACCGAAACTTTTCAAAATTTGGAAGGAATTATTCAAATATCTTACAACACTTTCACCCATGTTTATATGATCCTAGTATGTATTTATAGGTGTGATACATCGGGACATAATTTCTGATTTTTCATTTAGTATTCTTTTTTTTTCTATTGTTTTTTTTTTTTTTCGTTCTGGAAGCAACATAATACCTAACGTTTCCTCCTGGTACAATCTGTATACATTGCCACCGTTGTATGGTTTGGCTATTTTCACTACACTCCAAGTTATATCAGGGTCTTTTCCATTTTTCAATTTTAATTTCTACACGTCGCTTGCTAGCTTTGTATAATTTTTGAAGTTTTTTTTAGTCTAAATGTAGATTAATGATTATTCCATCTGTTTTTAAACATTTCCGAATTTTCTACACTGTCCTCAGACTGACATCCAAACACTATGAAATGTTCGTATTGGAATGTCAAGAAGTATAACATGATGTTTCTAAATTATATGGCGGCTTGAATTGCGACATGGTGCTCTTTGTCTCAGCGACCGTGCCCAACCGACCCTACTATACTCTGCAGTCGACAAAATCAAAATCAAAAACAAACGTGCATGCACAAAATTAAAAAAAAATGCCGTTACTTTACCCATCACACCCTGTATTCTCATTAGCATGTCAGCATTATTTCAGGAGTAAATATGTAGATGTAAGGGTTCAATAACGGCAAATGGTTGCATGTTACAAATTATGCTATGGAATTATTCCGAGGGGTGGTTGGTAAGAGCAATAAATTATTGACATTATTGCATCTTCTACAAAATGGTTTAATTCAATTCAATATGAAGATACGTGCAAAGGAGAGAAAATCGCTGGAAATTCAAAAAAGAAAGAATTTTAAAAAATAGAGAGAATTTACATGTTCACAGGTCACGTGATTATTTTTCTCATCGTTATTCTGTGTGCGCGCATGCGCACGAAACACAAGGGCTGAATGTTTATATTGTTTTCATTTGTCGATTCGTGCAATGCACTTAGGCAATCAGTGATTTTTGGTGGGGCATAATGGATGCCAATTCCGGCAAAATCAGAAGTGAGAATCAGAAGAAGTGCCAGGGAAGAAGAGGAAGAAAAAAACCAAAGACGAATTAATGAAGAGGAGAAAAAATAGAAAGGTGGAGGGGATGGAAAGAAAGATAAAAAAAGGAATGGTTGCACAAAGAAAGAAAGAAAGAAAGAAAGAAAGAAGCCAATGCATTAACGTGTGTGTGTATGTGTGTGTGTGTGTGCGTGTGTGTGTGCAGAAGGACTACGAGATATTCAGTGTGGATAAAAGAATTAAAAGAATTACTTAATAATTTTAAATCCTCCTACAATTTTTCATCCATATCGTTGCTTTAACCGGCTTCTAATGCTCCAGTGAGAGCGGCTTTGTAATAGAAGTCGTGGCTCTGGGAGGCACAGTCCTATGGTTAAAAGCAGAGTTCCACCACGGAATATATGAATGAGCGGCGCTATATCGAGTTTAATATTAAACTACAATCACCAAGACGCTCACACTGGAGCATTATAAGCCGGTTCAAGCAACGATATGGATGAGAAATTGTAGGAGGATTCTAAATATTAAGTAAGTAATTCATCCCTCAACAGAAAGCACTGGACGGCCGTTTCGCTCTGCATTTTGTTGAAGTAGAATAAAACTCGATGAATTACTTACTTAATATTTAGAATCCTCCTACAATTTCTCATCTATCTATCTATCTATCTATCTATCTATATATATATATATATATATATATATATATATTTGAACACTCTCTGCTATTAGCGTATGTATACATGATATATCACACGCTAAAAGTCTGCCACCTTCTACCGAGCTCCCTTACCTCAGAGGTAGAATCACCGACTGAAGCCAATTCGTTCAGGTTTCAATCCTGGGTTAAAAAGCAATCGGATATCTAACCGTAATGATGGGCAGTGATATAGCGAAACAGATCTGTCTGGGGATGACTATTTACGCTCTCACACCCTGATTGAGCACTCTGGAAGAATGGTAGACTTTGAAAAAGCAGTAGCTACTCTAGCATCTACGCATCGCTCATTCAGTAATGAATTAGATCACTCTCACTACTGGTGTATGATACATCATACGCTAAAAGTGTGCCTCCTTCTGACGAGCGCTTATAGCTCAGAGGTAGAATCACCGACTGACGCCAATTCGTTCGGGTTTCAATCCTGGGTTAAAAAGCAATCGGATGTCTAACAGTAATGATGAGTTGTGATACAGCGAAACAGATCTGACTGCGGATGACTATATATATATATATATATATACACGAGTTTGTTGTTGCTTAGAAATCTTCCATGTAAACAAAAGTAGTTTGTCATTATCGTTTGTTAGTGTTTGTAATATATAAAGTAATTTGACATCTTTGAAAATGGCTTATGTAAGCTGAAAGCTTAGATTAGATTATTAAAAAAATTGCGTATCAATATTGTAATTTTCTTTCTTCATTTAATGATAATGTTATGAAGTTTATCAGAGAATATAAAAAATATTATATAAAACAAATAGACAAAACTTGTCTATATTATTTAATGAAACATGCATTAATATATATATATATATGTGTGTGTGTGTGTGTGTGTGTGTGTGTGACAGTGTGAGTGCGTTTATGCACTTTTGCGTGTATGTGTGTCGCGGAATGTTACATCTAGCAGCCTGTAAATATTGTCTTGTTTACTTTTCAGATACAAAACTGAGCCTGATATGAAACTTTCGAGAAAATAATCCTGGTGAAGAGGATGTGACCTCCACAAAACGAGAGAAAAGAGAACTTTGCTGGCTGCGTAGTCATCCGTAGCCAAGTGGATAAAGCACACTGGATGAGATGGTTGTTTTCACTACAAAGGGGACGTACATTTGATCACATATTCGGAAATTCATTTTTCTTTACTAAAATTTCTCGAATACACAGGCCGATAGACGTAATACTCACTATTCAATGAATACAAATGGAAGCGCCTATTTCAAATACGGAATATCCTCTATGATAGATAATAGGTGTGTGCATGTGTGTGTTTGTTTAAAGAGAGATAGATAGATAACGATATATATGTAGGCAAAGAGAGGAAAGAACGGCTATCAATATATATATTCGTTAGTGTATTCTTGTTACCATACTATTAATAGCCAAAAAAAATAGACTCCCTTGTTTAGTCGTCCTAGTGAAGTCTCATAATAAAACATTTGTAGAAGTAGGGTGCGTGTTCTTTAGACGTCGGGGTTCACTCGTGAAGAAGTGATTCTTCCATTACCTGTTCCTTTTCAGCCGTCTGGGGTCACCAGTATTACTACAGAGATATGATTAATCTTTGTTAATTCAGCGTATGAAATATAACCGAACTCCCTACAGCTAAGAATTATAATCGTTTTCATCATTAGAAGGTTGGTTGGTAACAGGTTGGAATGTGTGGGTTTGTGTGGAAGGGTGAAAGTATAAAACTATACATTTTGCATGTTAAAATAAAAATATATTAATATACAGAATAACATCGACAATCTCACCTACCTCCCATTAGCATGGACCAGGCTTGCTTCCCAGAGAGTAAAACACTGCGCCTCCTTGGTCTCACACTTTCAGCGGACCTCAAATGGAATGACTATATCGAATCCATTGCTAAATCCGCTGCTATGAAAGTCGGTTCTCTGTGTAGGACCCGGAAGTTATTTCCGTCTAAATCTATCCTGCACATTTATAAATCTACCATCCGCCCGTGCATTGAATACTGCTGCCATATCTGGTCGGGTGCCCCTGCTGTTCTCCTTCGGCTTCTCGATAAGTTTCAGAGGAGAGTCTGTAATGTGATAGGTACCGACTTGGCAGACCGCCTGCAGTCTCTCTCCCACCGGCGCGACGTGGCTTCCCTGTGTCTCTTCTATAAATACTTTCACGGCTTCTGCTCCGATGAACTTAGATCACTAGTGCCCCCTAAATACGAATTTGAACGAGATACTAGATTAGCAACTAGATCCCACCCTTTTACAGTGAAACCGATAAAATGCTGCCGCAACTTCTACTCCAACAGTTTCTTTCCTCGCACTTCCCGACTGTGGAATTCTCTTCCAAACGATTGCTTCCCCGACGGCTACAATCTCCAGGAGTTTAAATGTAAGGTCAATAGACACCTCCTAACACACTAACCTGCTCCCATTCTATCAAACACTCTTCCCATCTGCCCAACCCTCATCCTCGGTATCCTTACTCATCTGTCACCTTTCTCCTGACATTCCCTATGTCTAACCACTCCTTCTCTTTACCTTCCCCTATGTAACCCCATGCACAATAGTGGCAGTGGAATGCCTTGCTTGCAGTGAGATGATTAAAAAAAATGTTAATGTTCAATGAGAAACAAGTAATGAGTTAACGGTATCAAGAGTTGTAAAAATATTCGTAGTAGTAATTAGTTGAAAAGAGTTTATATGTACGTAGTATGTATGTATGAGCGTTTCTTTGGTAGGAATGTCTTTGAATGGAGAAGAAGAAGTAAAAGGAATCAGCACACGAGAAAAAAAGAAGAAAGAGAACGAATATGCGACGCGACCTTACGTCCGGGTCGACTTGAAGTTTCTCCCGTTACATTTTAGTGTGTCGTCTCACTGCTCCTATCTGACTGTATGACTGACACTAACCGAAGCCTTTTATAGTCATTTAGATTTTTCGCACTAGATCGCTAACTCTTTTTAAATTTTTGCAAATCGCTTCCATTGATCAGAAAATCACTTTAGCATCTACTCGTGAAATCCGGTTTCGGTTGCATCTGGATTAAAGTCTGAGACTCAAGGCTTTATTCTTGCAGCGAAAGACCAAAGCCCTTTCACTAGGAACTTTCAGGCAAATATTATACATAATAATGTGAATCCAAAATGCAGGTTTTGTGATAAACACCAAGAAACAATAGACCATCTAATCTCAGGCTGTTCTGTACTTGCCCCAAATGAATATAAAAATCGCCACGATAGAGTGGGGCAATATTTACATTGGACAATGTGCAAACACTGTGGCAAATCTGTAAACAAACACTGGTATGAACATTACCCAGCACCGGTTACAGAAACAGAAAATCTCACCATTCTATGGGATTACACATTCTACAAAGACAGAAAAATTGAAGCAAATAGGCCGGAATTTATTGTTAAAAACCAGAAAGAAAAAACTTGCCTGTTAATTGATATAACTTGTCCAGCGGATTGTAACATAGCAACAAAGGAATTCGAAAAAACTGTCAAAATATAAAGACGTGGAAACTGAAATAGAAAAAATGTGGAAATTGAAAACAAGAATCGTGCCAGTGATAGTAGGTGCACTTGGAATGATAAAAAAAAGGAATAAAACAACACATTGAAAGAATCCATGGAAACCCCAGCTTAAAAGATATAGATAAAATTTTCTTGTTAAGTACAGCCCACACACTAACTTTGTCTATGTAACGCTAGGGATCATAGGGGAGATAGAAAAACCATGAAATGAAGCCATAACGACACATCACAACCTGCCTTAGGTTTTCGCGCAGACTTGCTAGGTAGTGCGACCATAGCAGAAATCTAAATATGATAAAAAATATCAACATAATAATAATAATAAAATTATATCTTCTACAAAAAGCAAATTCATAGCAGTTATAAACAGGATACATCTTCACACCGAAATATCATTCGAAAATACGCAACTCCCGTTGTAAACAAAAAAATTAAATTAATTATCTGTTACAATAAATTTAAAAGGCTAACCTGATCATCAAAAACAACAATTCACCCGCGAGAACCAAACTACAACGAACCAACATTATTTACTATAATATAAAATTAATATAATCCACTTTTCTTTTGAAGAACTATGTTTTTAATCCTCTTTTCGTAAATAATTATATCGGCCATACTACTACGAAATTAACAGGAAAACTCACACTATATCTCTCTAAACGAAGCTCAATTCGATCTCATTTAAACACACACGGAAACCTACTAAAACCTATGCGGAACATACTCGTCGACAACACAAATATGATAGCATCAACCACATGCAAAAACGACTAAAAATAATGGAGCTTTTATTTTATTAATAAAAACAAAAACAAAAAAACGCAACAATCAATTACAAACACGCTAACAACATAAAAAACAACTAAAAGCCGAAAGCCGCTCCGATTAACAAAACATTTGAACAATTATTATATAACTAGCAGTATAGCCCGGCGTTGCTCGGGTGTAATGAAAGCTTTAAAACTAATCCATGGTCCTGGAGCTCAGACTCAGCCTAAAGAATATTTAAAATAATCAAACAATTGCGACAATTTACCAATCGCACCCAGTATGTATATATATATATATATATATATATATATATATATATATATATATATATATTAGCATTATAGCCCGGCGTTGCTCGGGTGTAATGAAAGCTTTAAAACTAATCCATGTTCCTGGAGCTCAGACTTTTCCAGTGTCTGAAAGCGCTTATCGAGGGTGGGCCAGAAACTGATCATCTCTGGTCGGGTCGGCGCGGTGAGGGGGGTATGATGTTAAAAGACCCGAAACCCCCTAGTGATCCTCGCGATGACATCACTGACGACACCCCCTAGCGCCCCCATTACGGTGGGTATGTTTGAAATTAATATACATGCATATAATGGTCGACTACAAGTTTTAGATCATACCCATTTGTTAAGGTAGTTGCAGACGTTTGTCTAGGCACATTTGTGTTGGTTCAAAATAGCCTTTTTTTTTCTTTTTTTTTCTTTTTTTCAATATGTGGTTTATATGATAACGCATCTTAATTACAGTTTCTGTTAAAGAGCACATAATATGGTGCAATCAGCAGTTTGAACCAAGTCCGCTTAAACACTCGGTTACGATGACTAGTGACATCCGGCTAGCACAACCATCGACGTCTTTCGGACAGTTTCGTCTAACAAATTTCACTCACATCGCTTGAGTCTAGCCGCAGTCTGGACTACTTTACAATGGCGCCACACACTTTCCAGTGCCGATCACGTCGACAAAACACTTCCCTCACGCGTCGACAAAACACTTCCCTCACGCGTCGACAAAACACTTCCCTCACGCGTCGACAAAACACTTCCCTCACGCGTTGACAAAACACTTCCCTCACACGTCGACAAAACACTTCCCTCACGCGTCGACAAAACACTTCCTTCACGCGTCGACAAAACACTTCCCTCACGCGTCGAACCAGGATGGCAAGATCGTACAACGAACGTTCTAACCACTTAGCCACACGTCCATGTATACAAACCTTTACAGCACGTAATTTTCAGTGAATTTTACGTCTAAATCTAATTATAATATTATTCGCTAAATAAGTACAGTGTAACCCTGATATAAGAGAGTTGTCGGGACCGGATAAAGTTGTCTTATATCCGGGTTTAGTTTATATCCGGGTTTGGTCTATTTTATACACATTACCACGGGTTCTACTTTGGGACCAGAGAAAATGTCTCTTATATTTGAGTTTCTCTTATATCCGGGTCTCTTATATCCGTGTTATACTGGGTGTCCCAAAAAATGTATTAAAAAACCCTGCTAACACACACACACACACACGTATATATATTGGCAGGAAATTTTGTATTAAATTATATTCTTTTAAAATATTTGCACATACATATAATATTGTTAGTGTTCTCCTCAGCCTCTCTACACTTAATGCGTTATATGTATTTATTTAAATGCATATTACTACATCGGAAATATTATCTCCAAAATTAAAATAATCCTATTTACATAGGTATATATGCATATCTAATGAATTCATACTTATCTGTAAATGCAGAAAGGCTCCATCCATTATGCGCATTTGTATATATATATGTAGATAGATAGGTAGATAGATTATTTCTATGTAAGCATTTATTGCTCAAAATATTTATACATATGCTAATGTGTATATATGTGCGTATGGGTTTGTATATATATATATGTGTGTATGTACCTGAGTGTGTTTGTATCTACCTGAAATGCCCACACACACGCACACACACACACAAACATTTATATATATTATATACACGTATAATATTATGCTCACACATATAATTCAATCAATGCATGCATTCGCTAGTCGCTTCAACATTCGAAATGGTTTTTTTCTCTTGCTCTCTATTTTTCTAATCCAATCAAGACTCTTACATTCCGTGACGTCAGAATCAATCTTTTCATTTTAATCCAATCAGGTAGTGCAGTCGCCGTGACGTCAGATTCAATCTTTTCATTTTAATCCAATCAGGAAATACATCCACGCTGACGTCAGATCGTTCACCTGATGCGATTTCTTGCACATCAGATTTTTTTCTCCTTTTATTGGTTTTATCTTTATTTTATTTTACTTTATTTATTTTTTTTTAGCTTATTTAATCTATTTATTATAGTTTTACTCCGTTGCTTTTATCGCGTGCTTTTCCTCTCCTGAACAAAATGTCCGCCGTTATTTGAGTAATTGCTTTTCAGTCTACGAACGCATTATCACACAAGGGAAACTTATTTGGGCGTACATAATGGTAACTTCCGAGCAAATTTCATTTTCATACATTTATTCATTTACTTGGTATTTTTTTCCGAAAAACGGGAATGATTAAATAATTCGGAAACTATTCCTAATGAGTAAAATTAGTGTAAAATATAAAAGAATCGAAAGAAGCTTTCCCTTTTCAAACATCACAGATTCCATTGAATGTCTCTTTCATAACAGCGACGATATCACGGACGATGAGGATAATAAATATGAGAAAAAGAAATTACGAACAGACATTAAGTTTGCGGTAGTGACTCTAATATACGGAGCACTTGAATTGTGTCAAAAATAGAATAAAAATTCGACGTGTTGGAATTTAGAAGAAGAAATGACGCCAGTTCAAAGTATTACTAGTGTCTGCAAAGATACTGAGGAAAGTGCCGAAAATTTGATAGAAAATCTACTCCAGTAGCTTCTTTTCTCGCACTTTCCGCCTGTGTAATTCTCTTCTGCATACTTGCTTTCCTGGCAGTTATTGTAACTGTCAAGAAAACAAGTATGCGGAAGAGAATTCCAAGAATTTAAATGTAAAGTCAATAGTCATCTCCTGTCACACTAACTTACATCCTCTCTCTCATGCTTTTCTACATCCACCCCACTCTCATCAGTACACTTTTCCCTCTTCTACCCTCTTCCTTAAACCTCCTGCAACCTCTCACTCCTCATAACATTCCTTCTCATCCACCCCACTCTCATCAGTACTCTCTTCCCTCTCCTACTCTCTTCCTGACACTCCCTGCAACCTCTCACTCCTCAACATTCCTCCTATGTAACCCCCTGCACAACAGTGGCAGTAAAATGCCTTGCTTGGGTAGACACGATTATAAAAAATTAAATAGAATATTCAAACTCTTGCTGTAACATAAAATGCAATAATTCATAATATCGTTGTTCCGGGAGACCTCAGCGTTAAACGGAAATAAATTAAAGACAAAAATTTCAAATAAATCTTAAACTTATGAGAAAATTAAACATACAATGCAAACCAAACTTATATATATATATATATATATATATATATATATATATATATATATATATATAAACATGTTACGGAAATTAACGAATTTTAACGAAACTTGGTTATAAGCAACCGACAATTTGTAATGAATTATTTTGAACATTATTTTTACCGATACTCGTATTTAAGTAGATATTCTGTTTTTAATTAAACAGTATTTTATATCCCTATGTAAATAGGGGTCGCAGGTTCGAATCCTGCTGGATAGCACACATTTTCGAAATAAAATTTATCGTAAAAAATCAGGCCGGTAGATATAAATATAAAATACTGTTTAATTAAAATCAGAATATCTACTTAAATACGAGTATCGGTAAAAATAATGTTCAAAATAATTCATTACATATATATATATATATATATATATATATATAAGACTTAGTATTTTATATTAAGTTGATTTTGTTGGATTATACTCGCCCTTTACGGACTTGACATCTAGACTTATATATATATATATATATATATATATATATATATATATATATATATATATGTATGTATGTATGTATGTATGTATGTATATATATGTATGTATATATACAAATGAATAAAGAACGAGGAAAATAATTGCAACGTTCAAAACATTAATTCAAAACACTGCTCAATATAAAAATTATGTAATGAATATTTATAATTAATTATACTTTAGAACATGTACAAACTACAAACTACTACAAAAATGTACATTTTGTTTCTACATTGAAAGAACAATGTCTCATCAGGTAATTTGATGATGGTAATAAAGGTTTTATTGAAAAAAATTTTAAAAAGCACCACTTCCTTTTATTTTGGAAAACTTTTTGTACGAGGTAAGAAGATATTAAAAAAGAAGGGAAAAAGAAAGAGGACAGAAAAGATGAGAAAACAATGAATGGAAAAACAGAGGAAAGAGAAAGTCACAGAGGAAACAAAAAAACAAAGAGTAAAACAAAAGAGAAATCAATGAGAGGAAAGAGCCAATTGAAACGGCAAAGAGAGAAATTTTAAATTTAAATTTTAAATTTATATATATTGTTAATTAAATCACCCTTGTCACAAGCACATACGATCTATATATCTATTTGTTTGATTATCTTTGTAAATGTTTTTCTCTTTCCGGTCTCTCGCGGTCAATCACAAATTATATAAGAAGAATTGAATCGTTCCTTCATGTTAATTTCATTATAGTGGCAAACTTCGTTTCTGTGTTTTGTATCTTGGTGGTCCAAGCTTTTGGCATTTGGTATTTTGATAAAATCAAATCGAAATTCATATTAAACTTAGCTTTCACGCCATTAGTCAAATTATTTCTCTTTTTTCCCTTTCAATACCATTTATTCGTTTAACTAAAACTGATTAGAAAGTTCCAATGAAAATATTTTTAGACCAACAACGACTCAGAATTCTTAATCATCAGAGTGAAATTTGATTATAGATGACTAAATATATCTTCTAACTTGCAAAAGAAATATGGCTTGAGTTTTATAATATGCTAGACCATCTATAACCTTGGTTTTTTTTTTGTGATGCAGTTCATGATATAAAATGATGAGGTAAGAACAATATCAATTTTATTCTTAATTGTTCGTTTAGTTTGTATTTAAAGACCGGAAGAGAAGGTTTACTGTACCACTGGGCTTCATAGTTAACACATTGTGTGAACATTTGGAGTAATGGTTCAAGACAAGTGCAGTTTTCTTTTTAAATAATAAGTATAATTGTTGTGGATTCCGGGTGAGAAACCACACAAAATAATAAATAACAAAAACACATATGGAGATAGAAAAGTAGGTTATATTGAACGTAATATACAAACTTGAACGCGGGTTAGTCAATTCAGGAATACTATTAGTAGAAATCAATATATACAACGTAAACAGACATGAGTACATTTACTTAGTTCTTAGGGAATGAAAGTGTTGTAGATTCCGGGTGAGAAACCACACAAAATAATAAATAACAAAAACAGATATGAAGATAGAACATGTAAGTTATATTGAACGTAATATACAAACTGGAACGCGGGTTAGTCAGTTTAGGAATACTATTAGTAGAAATAAGTATATATAGTCTTGAAGTGAAATAGTAGGTCCGGGTAATTGATTCTAGCTGAGTGGAGCTCAGACCAACTGCAATTACAACTGAGATTCGAGATCCAACTCCAAATAAACAACTCTCCAACTTACAAGTAGGATTATATGTACACGCAGGCGAGTTCATTATTATGTACAAAGGGGCGATACCACAACAATAATTTTATTAATTATTAGTTAATAATAAGAAAGGAAACTAAAAGACCTCATACAGAAGGTAGCTGAAGAGAGTGACAAAAAGGACTACATTAAACTCCAAGAAAACCGAAAGCATGGTCATCAGCAATCAGAGCAGCCCAAAATGCCAAATACTGGCTGGGGATATTAAAATCAAGCAGGTAGAAAAATTTTAATACCTGGGAAGTGTTCTAACAGAAGACGGAAAATGCGACACAGAGATCCGAAGGCGATTTGGCATGGCGAAGGACGCGTCCCAGAAAGTTGAGTAACGTATTAAGAAACATGACAATTTAGCTAGAAACAAAGAAGAGATTACTGGATTGCTATGTGATGTCAGTTCTTCAATATGGCAGTGAATGCTGGACAATATCATCGAAGATGAAGGAAAGATTTGAAGCAATTGAAATGTGGTTCTACAGAAGGATGGTGCGGATATCATGGATCGAGCATGTGAGCAATGACTAGGTGTTTGAAAGAATGGAAACGAAAAGGAAAATTTTCCTGAGCATCAGGAAAAGACAGCTAAAGTTCCTGGGACATGCAATAAGGAAAGAGGGCTTGGATAACCTGATGCTAGCAGGCCAGATAGAAAGAAGAAGAGATAGGGTAAAACAGCGAGTAACGTACTTGACTGACCTGAGCAGGTGGATGGCAGAATGGGGGTTGAGTGGTGTAACAGAAGAAAGCGTGCTAAGAGAGACCAGGGATAGGAAGATGTGGAAGGCCATGATCGCCTACGTTCTGAAAGGTCAAGGAACATAAAAGAAAATGAAGAAGAAGAAGAAGCAATCTTTTTTAAATAATAAGTATAATTTTATTAAGTATTAGTTAATAATAAAAAAAAACTAAGTACGAATTAAAAGCCACGAAAACACCTCACTAAAAATATACCTTCATTAAAAGCGTGAAAATAAGGTGAAGAGGCTCATCCCTTGTTTCCTGTTTAGGATGCGGTTTCCGGTTTTCTCTTTTCCAATCTTCTCACTCTTTTTTTTTTCAATTGGAGTAGATAGAATAAACTATCGCCCGGTTCACACTCCACCCTCGTCTATTGAACAGGTGAAGAGGCTCATCCCTTGTTTCCTGTTTAGAATGTGGTTTCCGGTTTTTTCTCTTTTCCAATCTTCTCACTCTTTTTTTTTGCAATTGGAGTAGATAGAATAAACTATCACCCGGTTCACACTCCACCCACGTCTATTGAACAGGTGAAGAGGCTCATCCCTTGTTCCCTGTTTAGGATGTGGTTTCCGGCTTTCTCTTTTCCAATCTTTTCACTCTTAGGTAGCCCCCTGCACATCAGTGGCGTTACCGCCTTGCTCGGGGTGATATGATTAAAAAAAAAAATACCAGCAGATACATATTTCACTTCTTCATATTCAGAGCGATTTCTTCCATAAAATATCATCGGAATACAAAATTAATAATTAATTCTAAAGACGATAAACGAAGGTTTATTTTTTCACTGGGCTTCATAATTATTGGATTGTGTAAAAATGTGGAGTAATCGCCTAAAGCAGGTGTAGTTTTTGTCAAAATAATAAGTATTTTTTAAATACATACTTGTTTCCGCCTCGCATTTATTTCAAAATACGTAACGGTAGCAAACTAGCGTGCATATTTTTATTTGCTATCAAGTCACGAGATACATATAACTTTTCAAATAGTTGTTTATAAAAATAGTGTAGTAAATTGTATAGATATATGTTGTGCTATGTATATTAAAATTTATGTAATAATTTCCTAATGTATAATTATATATTATCCATTAAAATGGATGTTATTTTTCACACACATCATAGGTGAAATTTACTTATATATATATATATATATATATATATATATATATATACAAATTGAAATAAAGATTGGAAGGTTTAGGGGAGCGTGAAACCTCCTCTTAATAGCTATTGTTTCTCAGTCCACCGTGATCCGAGGTTGTATCACCTGTTAGGGTCCAAGTTATGGCCAAATGACTAACAGGCAAATAGTTAACCCCAAAACTGAGGTCAGTGCGCTATAAATGTATAAAAAAAGGTTTTTATAGTAAAAATACCAGCAATGCTTCTTTTAAAAAAATTATTTCCAGCAATACATTTGACTCTCGACAAAAACTCTCTTTTTTAAAAATACCTCAATGAAAACTGTTCTCCAAACTGATTTCCTTCAAAGAATACATATTTTATTCTTACGAATCTATTGTAAAAATCTTCTTAATATTAAATTGGGGTTGATATTCCGTCAAATAAACCAAACCAAACCAAAACAAATACTGAATTTCCTAATAAAAATGTCGTAAAAACAGAAAAGCGTTTAGTTTTAATAAAAATTGGCACAGAACTTGGCAGCCGTCCTAGATGCAATATGATCCTAAATTAATTGGGGTATTATGTATGTATTCTTAAAGCTGTATCTCGGAAACACACATATAGACATACATAGATAAATGGTTAGCGTTTTAGTATTATAAAGATTTTGATAATTGTCATGGTAATGGCGGCATTCATTGACCTAAAAAGGTAATCTCAGTGTTGGTTGAAATTAATCAAATCTTTTGCGTAAATCAGTTTTTCAGAAAAGTAGTTTTCTGAAGTTCATTAACTGTTATCGCTCTTTCTAGTAATTATAAGGATTTCTGTCATGGTGGCATTACCCATTACAAAAGATTGAACTCTTCCTACAACGACATATACTTCCCCTCACAAGAAGAGAGTAGATAAGCAGAGAGTGAGAGCTCAGTGTGAGACTAACAGATCATCAGAGAGTGATAGGCAAAGATAAGCAAGACTGCTACTGTATTACCATTGCGTGTCCCGAATTACTGCATTACTTCCTAACCCGTATTTATTCGTTCTACTAACAGAGTTGCTCGTATTTTTACTTTAGTATGGAAAGTTAGCATCTCGATGATCTAATAATTTCCCACTTGTTCTATCCATTTTAAATTTAGAATTATCCACATGACAATAAATACTAAAAATAGTATGAAATGTATGGAATGTTATGGCTATTACTGCTGGGTTGGTTCTTTCACCTAAACATCCAAGAATTGTTGAATGGCTTTCGCCGCTGAAATAAATAGGCAAAGAGAAAAGGAAAGATACAGAGACATTAGAGGGACAGTTTGGACACTGATTTTATTTTTTGGTCCCAACGAGTTCTTGTTGGGGAAATTTCTCCCCGAACAGTTTGGCACGTCTTTACCATCCAAAGTCCAACAGAGAAAAAGATAGAGTTTCTTTTTGGCACCAGGAGGCCTCTCTTTTTGCTCATGCATCAATTGTCTTTTCTGTCAAAGGACTTCTGGGAGATTTTTATGTTTATTTTATTTCGTACTTTTATTCTATTTTGTATTTTTATTTTATTTAGTGCTTTTTATTTTTAGTTCGTATTTTTATTTAATACCTACAACTGCATCATTTCTTTTTTTTAAAAAAAAACTGGAATGGCTTAATGATTATGGCCGGTAGTGTGCATTTATGCACATTATTAATAATAATAATAATAATAATACATTATTAATAATAATAATAATAATAATAAGCATAACGATAATAATGATAACAATAATAATAATAAATAATGACTAGTTTAACCCATGAAGTTTCACGATTTACTGTTTTAATATTTCGGTAAATCTTAATTCGTACGTTAATGCTTCAGTAAACTCATGGAAAGTTCTACAACGATAAAATATCCGTAGAAATCCACCTTTCATCGTTAAATATTTCAGCTTCATAACATTAACAAAATATTGTAATAAAATCATAAATCTGAATGCTGGTGGTTATTTTAAGAAGTGTGTACAAATAAAAACGATTTGAACGTGGCAACTTTATTCCATTTCAATGAAACAGTCGTTAAACACTTTTTCTCTTTTTCCTTATTCTCATTTCTCACTGAAACCAAGTTGTGCCTTTTCTCCCGTCCCACGCGGAATAGCTGATTATTTATTAGGCATTGACAGAATGTAATGGTCGAACAAAGTAACGAAGAGAAGGGCAAGCACAATTGGATACTTGTTTATAACAACATGTAAGATCCCTTTTAACTTACAAAACAGGCAGGAGGGATATTTTAAAACAATAGCGAATAAAATCTAAAAATACCCTAAATCCACTATAAAAATTCAGAATTTTTTTTGTTTTTTTTTATAATCCTGTCGCCCCAAGCAAGAAATTTTATTGCCACTGTTGTGCATGGGGTTGCATAGAGGAATGTTATGAGGAGTGAGAGGTTGCAGGGGGTGTCAGGAAGAGAGTAGGAGAGGGAAAAGAGTACTGATAAGAGTGGAGTGGATGAGGAGGAATGTTATGAGGAGTGAGAGGTTGCAGGGGGTGTCAGGAAGAGAGTAGAAGAGGGAAAAGTGTACTGATAAGAGTAGGGTGGACGAGGAGGAATGTTATGAGGAGTGAGAGGTTGCAGGGGGTGTCAGGAAGAGTGTAGGAGGGGGGAAAGAGTACTGATAAGAGTGGGGTGGATGTAGAAAAGCATGAGAGAGAGGATGTAAGTTAGTGAGACGGGAGATGACTATTGACTTTACATTTAAATTCTTGGAGATTGTAACTGTCAGGAAAGCAAGTAAGCGGAAGAGAATTCCACGGGCGGGAAGTGCGAGAAAAGAAGCTGATGGAATAGAAATTGCGTTTACAATTTATTGGCTTCACAGTAAAAGGGTGGGACCTAGTTGCTAATCTTGTGGCTCGAGGAAATTCGTATATAGAGGGTAACAGTGAGCTAAGTTCATCGGAGCAGAAGCCGTGAAAGTATTTGTAGAAGAGACACAGGGAAGCCACACTGCGTCGGTGAGAAAGCAACTGTATCCTAGCTGCCAAGTCGGGATCGATCACATTACAGATTCTCCGTTGGATTCGGTCGAGGATACCTAAGTGGATAGCAGGACCACCCGACCAGATATGGCAGCAATACTCAATGCACGGGCGGATGGTAGAATCAATAAATACTGAATACTTCTAATACTTCGATGTATAGATCGGTTATAGCAAATTTAGTCAGTCAGCGATACACGCTTGAGCGATCATGTCTCGAAAGAGACATGACTGACTGAGCAGAAGATTATTCAGCAGTAGGTTGCCATTGCTTTCTGTGGTAGACTGGTTACCGACCAAGGCTACAGAACCTAATTTGTCCTCTTATTTAACTCATAAACAGTGAGGGAATGACGGATTAATACCTTTCGCAAGGATATTTGCGCGTAAGTGAATGCAAGGAATTCGACTGGAATTCGAACTCGGCTTCCCGATTTCTCGTTCTGAGCCGATATCCACTGGACATAAAAAAAATTGAACATAGAATAGATTTAGCCAATGGTAGATTTTCTCTAACACCGCACGTTGCTCAAAAAAAAAAAAAAAAAAAACTGGACACCTCAAACTTGTGTCATGCTCTTAAATATCTCGTCAGACCCAGATTTTCACATACATAAAATGAATGGCAATCAACACGTTCAGAAATATATACTTTCTCAGCTATTACAAACGCCTACTCAGAACAATTATTAAAAATGGCTTGGAGCGAATAAAGCCTGTAGATCTTAGAGAAGACCATACTACTTCGTAATTGAATTACAGACAGTTCATTATTTATGAAGTACTGGCAGGACGTAATGGTCGTTCGAACTAACGAAGAGAAGGACAAGCACAATTATAAAAGGATACTTGTTTCTGACAGCATGTAAGATATCTTTTAATTTACAAAACTGATAGGCGGTATATTTAAAAACAACAGCGATTAACATCTAAAAAGTGAAATTAAAAATATGCATAAAAATCAATAGATGGCCGAATGTAATATATAGGTATACATCTAGACCCATCAAAAGTTCAAAGCTTAGGGTCCTGTATATTTAACCCTTTTTATGGGAAATGTTAACCCACTTTTGTTGGATTTTCTCTACCATCGACTCGATAAAATTATTATTACCTTGAATTTTTTTTATTTTGTCAATACCTGTTAATATACGTAAAATGGCGGACCCGAAGGAGAGTACCACTACCTTTAAATTTGCTTTTTTCCTTTTTTTTCTTACTTTTTTCAGTGCAGTCTTATTAGTTATTACATAAAGTTTCCGATTATCAAATTTTTTTTAAAATTCCAATATTTAAACAATTTTAAGGGGGGATCATTTTCTCATACAACGTTATAGTAAATTGATCATCCACTTTGAAACCACTCGCGTTGGGGTCGCTTTGTTTTGTTTTTTGGGGGACGAGTTGTTGCTCTCGTTTTTGTCTTTTGCAAGTTTTCTTCAGTTCTTACGATGGCATCTTCCTCGGAAACTCTACGAATGGATTTATTCAAAAGTTTTGCAAAAGATTCAGTAATTGAATATGCGCAAGCAAAAAAGTTACTTGTACAGAATCGAATTATTATAAGGTTGTAGGCAAAACTGAGCCCCCCCCCCCACTAAAATTGTTTAGATTTTTACAAATTTTTTGTCAATCGGTAAGTTTGGGGTTTAATCGATATGATTGCACTGAAAAAAGTAAAATTGATAATCAACCAATTTACAGGTGGTGGTAATGTCATACCGGCGAGTAGTTCCAAAATGGAGGATCGATTTACTATAACGTTGTATGAAAAACTGAGCACCCCCCTCCAATTGTTGAAATATTGAAATTTTTCCAATTTTGTTTCTGTCAATCGGAAAGTTTAGGGTGTAATCGACAAGATTGCACTGAAAAAAGTTTAAAAAAAAAAAGTAAAACAACAAATTTAAAGGTAGTGGTAGTCTCCTTCAGGTCCGACGTAAATTTTTATAATTCAACGTATATGAAGGTGAAAAGAATTCTTGTCCATAAATAGTTCGATAGTTGTCTTGAGCAAGACTTATTGTATGAGAAATAGTTGAAATTTTTATCGAAGGTCGTCTCAGAGTTTTATGACATACATGGTTTGTCAACGTTTTTCTCTGTAAAGGCATCACTAAACAACTGAAAAAATCATTGAAAAAAATAGTTAACACAGCAACCTCCCACTACTTAGAAACAATGTGGCTAATTTCAAAATGTTTAACAATTAAAAATATTTGTTGTCATAAGAACTGTTGACTATCAGTTTCCCACCTCAGATAGTTTTGTCTACATGTGCATACGGCGGGGACACGATTAATTATCGTATTCTTCTATGTACTGTGTCCCTTCAGGACGTTATGGATTGTGGCTCTCCACGATCTCCTGTCTTGGACCATATTTTTTGCTATCTCTCCCAAACCCTGCTCCCCCATTCATTCGCTCAAGACCGTCAAGTAAACTATTCATTGTTTTCCTCTGGCCATCTGACCTTTAATCAGCTCTATGAGTATCAATTTTCCAAGCCGTCTGTCTTCATTATGTGGCTCAGAAATTTCAACTGTCTCTTCCTGTTGTTAAGCATAAGTGTCATTTTTGTTGCCAAAGTGTCTAGAACTTGGAGGTTGCTCACATTTTCGTTCCATATTATTCTCAGTATTCTTCTGTAGAACCACATCTTGATGCTTGTCTCTCTTGGATTCTAAATATAAATGTCTTTTTTGTTTTTATCTCCTCTAGAAATTTGTCGTCGCTCATATGGTCCAGCATCCATCGAGCAAATGCGATTGATGAATCGGATGCGTTCCAATTCCAGTCGAGTTCATAACGTTCACTTCCGTGCTAATACTCTTGGAAAAAGTATGAATCCATCTCTTCCTTTTTAAACTATGGATTAAATAGCATGATAGACTGGGATCCTATACCCTTGGGTGGCAATTGGTCGAGGATAGGAATAAATCTAAATTAAAAACCAGGGGGCCTAGGGTATTAACCGTGAGCGACCGATACCATATAATGTTCTTGTAATCTGTCAGTCAGTAGCTTGCTGAGGATATGGGCGCCGCGCAGCGATCTGGAAGCCCACTGAAAGAATCGTGAAGAATACGTATCAAAGGTTTCTTCTGCCTTCAGACTCATCCCCACGATGAGAAGCTGATGATGATGATGATGATGATGATGATGATGATGATGATGATGATGATGACATACAGTCTATCTCCGATATTCAGCAGTAAATATTGCAAATTATAAACTCTCAATATATTATATAATCTCTCAAATAGATAGATAGATAGATAGATAGATAGATAGATAGATAGATAGATAGATAGATAGATAAAGAATCAGCCAAGATAGATAGATGAGGAATCGGCCGAGATAGATAGATCGATAGATCGATAGATAGATAGATAGATAGAATCACTCTGCATTATGGTCTAATAAATGGGCATAGGATATCATTCACATACGTATTTGCATCGAGGTCGGCAGCCATATAAATCTCTTAATGCATTTCTGCGCATGCGTGATTGGAAGCGGAACCTTATTTCACTAGCGATGGAAATAAAATCACTTACCAACTACCTAAACTAGTACCCCGAGCGCTTCATATAAAGACAACGATGGCTTTTGATTAGAAACATTAAAGGTGTGAGATTAAGGGGTTTCATTAATATTTAACTGTACACTGATCGGCGTTCCTTCTTAAGTACACATCTCCACTTTCTTCTGCATTTTCTCTCTATTTCTTTTATCTGTTTATTGCTTACCCACCCACTCATTGTTCGTTCATTTGTAATCTCTGTCTCATCTTTCTTATTTTGGTTTTTCTTTCTTTTCTTTTCTTTTTCTTTTCTTTTTTTCGCATTTTTCTGGCAAATCCGCTTCTAAGTCAAATTATCCTTTTCTTATTTTTTTTCCACTAAAAATTCATTACGTCTTTCTTTATGTTTTTTTTTTTTATATATATTTTAGAAAAATCTTCCTTCTATTTTTTCTTTCTATTTTTTTATCAAGTCGTCTTTATTCTTTCATTTTTTTTATTTATTTATTTATTTTTTAATCATTTCACCCCAAGCAAGGCATTCTATTGCCACTATTGCGCAGGGGTTTACATAGGGAAAAGTGATGAGAAAGAGTGTATTGAAATTATTACGGAATCGCCAACTGGGTGCCCTGTAATTGGATTTAAAACAACCTTTTTAGATTTTCAACAAACTCCACACGTGAGCGGGAATTAAAAACTCCCTTCCTCTTTTACTTGTTGGGACCTTATAGACAAGACGTCCCCGTCTTCTTCTCCGTCATCTAGACCCAGGATACGTGAGGGGATTAGACAGCAACTGAAACACAGAAATCATGGCTCCACTTCTTTAACCCAGCCATGACGACACAGGAAATATAAACTGTTAAAACGATGCATCTGTACGATAAGTTCCGTAAAAACGACTGTTTGCAATGTGACTATCCTTTCTTTTTCTCTCTTTTCCTGTAAATATAAGTTTTTATAACATTTTCATCTGTGTTATGTTCCTTTCTTTTCGCTGGTGTCACGATATTGTTACAAATTAAAATTGGGAAATTCCCAATAATTGACTAGTTATAGGAAATGCCGGAAGGAGGGTGCTAGACGGATGAGGATACCAAGGATGGGTTGATGGGAAGAGTGTTTGAGGGAATGGATGCGAGTTAGTGTGATAGATGTCTATTGACCTTACATTTAAATTCCTGGAGATTGTAGCTGAAGGAGAAGAAAGTATATGGAAGGGAATTCCACAGGCGGGAAGTGCGAGAAAAAAAGCTATTAGAGTAGAAATTGCGGTTACATTTAATCTATTTCACTGTAAAAGGGTGGAACCTAGTTGCTAATCTAGTATCTCTTGCAAATTCATACCTAAGGGGCACCAGTGAACTAAGTTCATCGGAGTAGAAGCCGTGAAAGTATTTATAGAAGAGGCACAGGGAAGCCACATCACGCTAGTGAGAGAGTGACTGCAGCCGGGCTGCCAAGTCGGCATCGATCACATTACAGATTCTCCGTTGTATTTTGTCAAGAACCCCTAGGAGAATAGCAGAGGCACCCAACTAGATGTGGCAGCAGTATTCAATACACGGGTGGATGGTAGATTTATAGATGTGCAGGATGGACTCAGGCGGGAAAAATTTCAGGGCCCTGCACAGAGAACCGACTTTCATAGCAGCGGATTTAGCAATTGATTCGATATAGCCATCCCACTTGAGGTCCGCTGAGAGTGTGAAGCCAAGGAGGTGTACTGTTTTACTCTCAGGGAGGAAGGCCTGTTCAATGCTAATGGGAGGTAGGAGCGATTGTCTATGATAGGAATTTAGGGAAACATTAAAATTTACGAGCCATTTCTTACCCCAGTCCACCACAGATTGGAGGTCCTTCTCAAGCTCGGCAGCGAGGTTCGCTTTATCGCCCACACCGGATTTTTTTATCGAGGCGAGAATAAACTGTGGTGTCATCGGTGTACATGCCTACTTGGGATCTTATAGCATCGGGGAGATCGTTAATGTAGATCAGAAAGAGCGTAGGACCCAGGATAGTGCCTTGAGGGACACCCGCGTTCGTATGGTAGTTTTGGGAGGCATGTCTGTTTAATGCTACCTTCAATGTGCGATTGGAGAGGAATGACTGGATTAGGTCAAACAAATGTCCAGTTATTTATTTATTAATTTATTTATTTTTATTTTTTTAATCGTTTCACCTCAAGTAAGGCGGTACTGTCACTGATTCGCAAAGGGCTACATAAGAGAGTGAAAGTTTAGGCAGGATAGAGTGAAAAGAAAGAACCAGTTACAGGGCGTGTAAGAGAAAGGGCAAGAGAAGGATGGAAACACAGGTGTGAAGACAGTTGCGAAGGTATCGAGAAAGGAAAAGAACAAGATACGCGGAGTGATGTAGAAAGAACGAGGGAAGGACTGGAGTCAAGTGGATAAAAGACGGGAACTGACATTGCATTTAAATTCCTGGAGGTGGTAGCCGTCAGGAAAACATGTATACGGAAGGAAGTTCCACAGGCGGGCGGTGCGAGAAAAGAAGTTGATGATGATGATGATGATGATAAAGGTCTGTAGCAAACTAAGGAAGCATACTTAAACTAGTCAGTCAGTTAAGTGCCATACATGAAATACGCTTGGGCAATCATGTCTCGAAAGAGACATGACTGACTGGGCAGAAGATTATCCCGCAGTAGGTACTTAAACTAGTATGGAACTTAAATTATATCCCACACTTTCGTTGGTCCTTGGTATGACGTTAAACTGCATCCGGCAGCAAGGTCTCTGATTGGGAGGTTGTGAGGAGCATGGGACCACCTCTTAATTGCTGTTGTTCCCAGGTCCACTCTGACCCGGAGTAGTAGCACCTGTTAGGGTCTCAGTGATGGGTAAATAGTTAACCCCCAAACCGAGGTCAAAATACTATGAAAGTATTTACCAACAAAATTTTTTTGAATGAAAGATATTACCAACAAAATATTTTTCTTTGAAAAAATATTACCAACAAAACGTTTTTTGAAAGAAAAATGTTACCAACAAAAAAAACTTTTTTGAAAAAAAATGTTACCAACAAAAATACAGGAAGGAAAAATATTACTAGCAATACAGCTGACTCAATGAAACCCATTTTACAAAGAAATATTCTATTCATACAAATCTATTATAAAAATCTTGTTGGCATTAAATAACCCATTGAAGTGTTAATATGCCGTAAAACAAAATAAACTTTCATGGTCTGGCTATTTATGTGCTTGTTAAATATTTGAAATAGCAAGAAATTCTATTATATGGGAGGAATAAATATTTAAATATTATTATCGAGGCCTTTGTTATTCTTGTTTTTTTGTGTTTTTTTTTTTTTCATTTTTTTCCTTTTACTAGGAAGCTCGGATGTGCGTTGTGGTGCAGTGGATATCGGCTTGAAATGAGAAATCGGTGAACCGAGAGTTCGAATTCCAGTCGAATTCCTTGCATTCACATACGCACAAATATCCTTGGGCAAAGGTATTAATCCATCTCTTCCTTCCAGTTATGGGTTAAATAATAGGACAGATTGGGTTCTATAGCCTTGGTTGGCAACCTGCGTGTATCATGTATGGCACTTTACTGACTCATTTTCAACATTTTTTTCTCTTCATTAATAACATTTTTGTTATTCTTTTCTTTTTTCATTATCTTTCCTTCTGTCTTTCTTTCTTTTCCCTACACTCTTTCTTTCTTTCCTTCTGTCTTTCTTTCTTACTTTCTTTTCTTTGTTGCTTCTTTTTCGTCATTTTTCTCCATCTTGCCGCCTTTCGTTCTTGACTTACGGTCATATCACATTGAAACACCGGTTCTCGAACGATCACCGAAGTTAAGCAAAGTCGATCCTGATCAGTACCTAGACGAGTGACCAGGAATACCAGCTGCCGTAAGCTTGAATGTGCGGCTGGTGTAATGGGTAAAAACACGAAAAGTGTACGCTTTTCTTTCTTTCTTTCTTTCTTTCAATCCAAAATTATTTTCTGGCTTTAAATAACCTGTAAAAGGTTGATAAATCATAAAAACAAATCAATCCTACTTTCTTTTTAACATTACTTCTTTAGCTCTGTTTTTTTTTTCATTCTCGTCTTCTTTCTTTCTTTCTTTCTTTCTTTCTTTCTTTCTTTCTTTTGTCAGCGTTCTCCTTTCAATGTTCTTAAGATGGTATCACTTTCTTTCATCCGCACAACACTTGTATCGTTTTATCGTGATTCTTTCAGGTTCCATTTCGTTCTCTCTCTCTCTCTCTCTCTTTCTTTCTTTCTCTCTCTCTCTTTCTTTCTTTCTCTCTCTCTCTCTATCTATCTATCTATCTATCTCGCTCTATTATCTCTCTTTTCTTTCTCTAATTCTACTCTCCTATCTTTCTCTAAGTTTTCCATTTCTCTGTCTTCTCTCCCCTCTCTTTCCCTCTTTTCCTTATGATTCTTCTATCTTTTCTTCTCTCAACCCTTTCTCTCTTCTATTGCTCACACTCTCTCCCCTCTCATTCATTCCCACAATTTCTTCTCTCTTACCCTCTATATTTTCTCTCTTCTTCCTCTTTTCTTTCTTTCTCAACTTCACTCTCACTTTCTTCTCTCTCTTCTTTTTCTTGTCTTTATTCTTTTTTCTCTGTTCATCTCGTTCTCTCCACTTCCCCACCTTCAATCATTTCTTTCATCTTTAATTAAACGAAAAAGACTCTCTCGATTTTTGAAAGAGTGAGATTTCAAGGTTACAGTCTGCAAGAAATGATTGCCTTAAAAATCAGCATTCGAAACCAATGTTGTTACTCGAGCACAGGCAGTGACTACATGCCTCAACTATTCCGAAGAACAGACGCACGAAATGACGAAAAGGGCGTGACATTTGGAACGTTTACGTAATCACGTCTGCATAGATCTGCTTGGTGTTGGATGGAGCCAGTGACCTGAAATCGAGTCCAGGGAGAAGCGCATCAACGCCGTCGCCATGTTTTATGGTGTACAGAAAAGCTAAGAGACAAAAAGCGATTCGGGGGGGAAAAAATGTCTTTCTGCGCTTTCTGGCTGGTGAGTTGGTATTCACCCGCGTATTCCCCCTTGAAGATGACCCCGACATCGGTATAATGATTAATCTTATCGGGAACTTTCGCCCGTGCTTCGTCCATCAACGAACCGAAGACAACTTCTTCATCTTTCATTTAGGGTCGCAATTCTGATAAATGTAGTTAAAAAGAAAGAGAATGTGCATAAAAATTCCCGAAGAATAACAAATGATCAAGCCTAGAAAAAAAGTCGGCACCAGAAGGGAAACATTGCTGAAGGGTTCATCGATCTAATGTTATATTATTTTAGCTGACATTTGTTTTGTTTCTTAAGAGACGGGAGACATTATAGTGGGTTTACTTCTTCACTTCATTATTTTTTAATCGTTTCACCCCAAGCAAGGCGGTAACGCCACTGATGCGCAGGGGGCTACATAAGAGTAAAAGATTAGACAGGAGGAGAGTAAAGAGAAAGACGAACCAGTTACAGAGGGTGTCAGAAAAGGAGGCAATATAAGAATGGGAATACAGGTGTGATGTCAGTCGCAAAGGAAGAAATTAAGGAAAAGATATACAGGGTGATGTAGAAAGAACTGGAGTCAAGTGGTTAAAAGATGGGTATTGACACTGCATTTAAATTCCTGGAGATTGTCAGGAAAGCAAGAATATGGAAAGGAGTTCCACAGGTGGGAAGTGCGAGAAAAGAAGCTGTTGGAGTAGAACTGTCAGTTGCATTTGGTTGATCTAACTGTAAATGGGTGGGACCTTCCTGCCAGTTTAGATGTACGAGTAAACACCTGTTGCAGGAGCACCAGTGACTTAAGTTCGTTGGAACGGAAGCCATGAAAATATCTATAGAAAAGACAGAGGGAAGCCACATCCCGCCGGTGAGAAAATAGCTGGAATCGAGCTGCTAAGGCTATCACATTACAGATTCTCCTTTGGAGCGTTCTGGTGTTTTCTTTATATATATATATATATATATATATATATATATATATATATATATATATATATTATATTATATTAAAAAGGATTAATTCAATGATGTTGGATGATCATTTCGATATAAAAATCCCCACGGGGGATAACACATCACCTCAGCAACAGAAAAATCCTTTCAGAAACTGGAGAAAAATCAGTCTCTGATATCGAAATGATCATCCAACCTCATTGAATTAATCTTTTTTTAATTTATATTTGCTCTGTAATATATTATTACATGGAGCTCTCTTCCTGTCTCATTTTTTAATATAAAAATAAAATTTTTAATATTAATTAGGATCGGGTTTTTGGAATTTAACTTCCTGCTTTTTCCGCTTGGATTAAAGTATCTGAATTAATGTATATATATATATATATATATATATATATATATATATATATATTGAGCACTGTTTTAAAGTAACTTAAATTAATGTTTTGAACGTTGCAATTATTTTCTTCGTTCTTTATTCATTTGTATATACATATATATATATATATATATATATACAATATATATATATATATATATATATATATATATATATATATATATATAAGTGTGTGTGTGTTTATGTGTGTGTGTGTGTGTGTGTGTGTGTGCAGAGAGAAAGAGCGTGTGAGAACGTGAGAGCTGTTATCCTCTACCTGGGTATTCATACCTTTCCAAAAGAATTTATGCGGATGCGAAGGCCAGCGCAAAGAAATCGGCTGGGAATTGAAGACAACAGGCCAATCAATCAATGAATCAATCATTCGAGATATATATATATTGATCAACAAATTAAAATGTATCTCAACAAAATTAACAATAGCTCTAACAATAATGATAATATTAATAATAATGGTTTACATCAAAATAAACATAACACTATTAACTTATACTATTGCAACCAAATACATAATAATTATAAACAAGATGAAAAACTCTCAAAAACATAATACGTAGAAATGTTAAACCAGTCGAAAGTAATAATCAAATTAAACTCATTATATATTATAAAAAGTTTAAAACAATTGACCTCATAGTCTATAATAACCCAACAAGCACTAAACTAAATTCTTTACAAAAAAACAATGTAGTGTACCAATTTACATGCCCATTCAGAGATTGCATCTTTGATACTAATCAAAAACCTAGTACATATATTGGTTTTACCATAACCACGCTCTCCCGTAGACTTACATGTCATCTTTCTGATCAGAGTACTATTAAACAACATTTATCTGAAAAACATAAACATGTAGGTAATATCAGACAGATTTTGGTCAACAATACGGTGATCCTTACTCATACACACAGTAAGAAGAACCTGCAGATATTGGAGGCCATGTACATCAAATCAAAACAACCAACACTCAATAAAATCAACTTTAAAACAGGAAATAACATATTACATTGCATTTGACTATATGGTTTTGTTGTCATTTCTCGCTATCCCGCGGTGTGACGTCATAAAACCGCATCGCAAACTTAAGAACTGCGTTTATTATTTTTGGTAACTATTGCCGTTGCCAAGCGGAGTTTTATGTCAACACAAAATAAAATCGTCGGTGATGGTGGATTTTATAATATTTCAGTTTAAACTACCTCTCTGAAGATGGCTCATGTGAGCCGAAAGCTTAGAAGAAAACCAATAAATAATTATCCAAATGTTGGAGAATTTTTGTCTTTATTTTCAACTGAAATTAAAGCAAAAATACGACGTTTAGAACGGCTCATGATTAAACATAATAGACATTCATTGTCTCTTATATTTAATAGCATATGTTTAGAATATATATATAGAGAGATTCTAACAAATATCTTACACTTATCATCTATTAAAAATTTTCAAAACGTCTAATCTAATTCTTAGAAATAATTAATCTCCAAAAGCTAATCTCGTAAAAACAATGTTGTTTATGAATTCGGATGTCATTTGCAAAAAAATCTCATTACATTGGCCAGACATGCACTACACTCTCTCGTAGGTTAACTTGTCATTTTATGATAATTCGCGATGAAAAAATAAACGAAATAGTTTTATCATTAGAAAAGTTTTAGTAGATAACACCAAAATTTTATGTGGGTCACACAGTGCAAAGAAAAACTTCAAATTCTGGAGGCTCTTGCAATACAATAGAAGTAACCAACATTTATTTAGGCGTCTTTCTTCAGAAGGAACCGTACAAAGTATAAACATTTTATAAATATTAAGCTCGACTCTTTTTTCTCAGTAGCGAATGATTTTTCCAAAAGCTAACAGCTTCAGATATATATAAATTTAGAGAAAAAGTGTGCAAAAGGGAAGAACATAAGCACAGTTCTAGAAATTGAAATAACTTTAATATTGAATATAAAATTGAAAATTCATGTTGACAGAAACAAGTGAGAAATTTCCTCGCAAAAAAAGTTCAATGAAAAATATTTGGTTTCTTTTTTTTACAATACAACAGGAATAAATTGCTTAAGTATGATTGAATTGCGACTACTGATAAGAGAATCACGTATTTACATTGTCTTATGTATGCGTGTTAATGTTTGTGAAATTGCAGCAGCGATCTTCTGAATGAGCCCTGTCAGATGATTTCATTTGTACTTCTGCTACGATTCACTTTGTTTACATATATTCTCTCTCGTATGTTTTTTGTGTTACATAGTTTACTTTAAAAGCCAGAAGATATTGCAAGAAGATTAGACTTATCAAATAAAATAGTTTGAGTTTGAGAAAAATCAAATAGAGTTTTTATGATTTTTCCCCGATTGATTTTATATTGAAAACTAAGAAATTAATTCAGGTTACGGTATTTATAAAAAAAAAAAAATGGATCACATCAAGCTAAAAGTTAGATTTACTAAACTCAGAAGATAATTGGTTAATAATTTTTTTTTAAATATCTGTTTTAGGAGTGAAAATATTGTTAATGATTTTCTGGATTTAGCTTTCAATGTTTTTGTAGCAAACGCTAAGAATGTAATCTACTTTTGAAAGTTTCTTTTTTTAATCATTTCACCTCAAGCAAGGCGGTACTGCCACTGATGTGCAGGGGGGGCTACATAAGAGAGTTAAGGTTTTGGACAGAGGGAGAGTGAAGACAAAGACGAACTAGCTACAGAGGGTGAAAGAGAAAGGACAAGAGAAGGATGTGAACACAGATGTGAAGACAGTTGCGAAGGTAGAGAGAAAGATACAAGGGGTGATGTAGAAAGGGTTGGAATTAAGTGGATAAGAGATGGGAATTGACTTTGCATTTAAATTCCTGGAGGTTGTAGCCGTTATGAAAGAAAGTATATTGAAAGAAATTCCACAGGCGGGAAGCGCGAGAAAAGAAGCTGCTGGAGTAGAATCGTTGCCTGCATTTGGTTGATCTAACTGTAAAAAGGTGAGACCTTGTTGACAGCCTGGTTGCCCGAGTAAATTCTTGTGGAGGGATCACCAGTGACTTAAGTTCGTCGAAGCAGAAGCCATGACAATATTTGTAGAAGAGACAGAGGGAAGCCTTATCCCGCCGGTCAGAAAGTGACTGGAGTCGAGCCGCCAAGTTGGGACATATCACATTACTAATTCTTCTTTGGAGCCTGTCGAGAACACTGAAACGAACAGCAGGGGCACCTGACCATATATGACAACAGTATTCTATGCAAGGTCGAATGGCTTTAGAGATATCGTAGCTGATTGGTCAATAAATGCTAATGTGGAAATTTGAATTCGGAGCTCATATGAGCCTATGTTTGCACAACAATGTGTCGATTTCTGTGAGAGCCGATCTTGGCACAGAATTGAGATGCTAATGATATCTGTTGAGTTTTTTTTACAATTTTTAACGGAATTTCACATAATTATGTGCATGTTTGCGTGTTTAACATTTTTATAATTGTAGAGGAAAAGTTCTAAGTATGAGAATTAGCTAGTATACAGATATAGAATGTGTGGATATAGCAAGCGATACTGTCTGGAGACTGTCGGTTTCAGAACTCGGTGCAATCTTAATAAAGTATCTCTACTCTTTTAGCTTATTGCTTATATAGTAGGTTGTGTATATAATTCACTAGAGGATTGAGCTGCTAGTGACACACAATCTAACTTCTATAAAAACGACCTACATGAATCATTTCCTAACTACTCATAAGTGGTGAGACAAGCAATTTCGTTGTCTTACGGGACAACTTTTCGTGACGTAAGAGTTTTTTTTTCTCACGTTTCTACTTGAAATGGGGAAAATATTTCGAATCTCTTGGGAGAAATTGCATCATGAAAATATCCACATCTCATTTTAACGTTGGAAATGTAGATCTTAATATCTATGAGCAATTCTTTCAGCAAACTTTCTGTACAGATCGATTACTGGTCGATGTTAGCATTTTTTCTTTTTTATGCGTAATTGCGAAAAACTAGACTCGTTTTTCGAGTTCTATAAATCCTTCAGTTTGTATTAATTTACAAGTAATTTTTATTTATTAACAGCCATAGTCATAAAATGCTCCGTGTATAATTTTGGAATCAAGGGGGAGGGATAATATGTTTTTGTTTAATTTAAGAAAATTAAAATTTCTGACTATTTTCTCTTAAACTGATTTATCTTTGACAGTAACAGTTACCTGTTGTAACCGTTTAGTATAAGACTATAATTTCTATTTTATTAATAATATCCAGAGAGGAAAATATCTGAGTACTTTGAAAATGGCATTTCATGAAGGCTGTTTCTCAGAATACATTTAATTTAAAAGTCATTTTTGTTTATTAACAGCCAGAATCATAAAATGATCTGTGTATAATTTTGGTGTTGTGGTGCAGTGGATATCGGCTCAGAACGAGAAATTGGGGAGCCGATTTCGAATTCCAGTTGAATTCATTGCATTCGCTTACGCGCAAATACCCTTGGGAAAGGTATTAATCTCTTCCCTCCAGTTATGGGTTAAATAATAGGACAGATTGAGTTCTATAGCCTTTGCTGGTAACCAGTTTAAAGCAGAAAGCAATGGCTACCTACTTCTGCCCAGTCAGTCATATCTCTTTCAAGACATGATCGCCCAAACGTGTTTCACTTATAGCACTTAACTGACTGACCATTTTGGAATAAAGGGGAAGGTTTTAGAATAATATGTTTTCTTTAATTTGAGAAAATTAAAATGTCTACTTATTATGTGTTAAACTGATTTATCTTTCACGGTGACAGTTACTGTTTGTAACCGTTTAGTATAAGACTATAATTTCTATTTTATTAATAATATCCAGACAGGGAATATCTCAATACTTTGAAAAGGTATTTCATGAAGGCTGTTTCTCTGAATACATTTTTATCTTTACCGGGTTGAACATTGAAAAATGGTTTCTCTTTCCGGTGTTTTATAAGCTATTGTGCAAGAAGGTTTTGTTAAATGTAACTTTACTTCTTTCTAAAATGTACATACATTAATAAAGACAAAGATATCCATCTATTTACCTTTCTTTTCGAATAAAATGATATGACGGAAATCAATCCATTTAGTTTGAATTTGAATGTTTTTGTTAATATGATGCTAGTGAACGCATCGAAAATACGCACTTTCCGTTACGCAGGAGGGTGTCGTCAGTGATGTACTTTACTCAGGTCATTGGGCAGTTTCGGGCCTTGCAACATCATACTACCCTCGCTGAGTTGACCCCGTCAGAGCTGATCAGGCTCCGACGCTCCCTCTTTCTGTTCTACGCTATGCGACACTAAACCAACCTTTTACGTTGAACAGTCAAGCACAAAGGTCTTTGGATAGATTCAACGAAGGGTCTTAAAAAAAAGAGTGTAGAAGGGAGAAAATGCATAAACGTCTAAGAAGGCAGACATTGAACATCGATCTGATTTAAGCAGATAAAAACAGACGGACATTGTACAGATACGTCATCGCTTCCCCCGCGTTGCTGCAGATATTATTATATTATATATAAGATATTATTCTCGTGTTAATTTTTAGAGCCTACTCTTCAGTGGTGGTTCAAGGCATGTTGGAAGAGAGAGCGCGTAAAGATTTCCTGCAGAATATTGCTAGTTCTTTCTGCGGGAGACTGGCTTCCAACCAAAGATGCATAACCAAATCTATCCTGCTATTAACTCTCGTCAAGCTGGTTTGAATTCAGAGTTTCCTGGACTATCCAAGGCTATAGAACCCCGTCTGTCTTGCTATTTTTTCATAAATGGTGAGAGGGAAGAGATAGATTCTACCTTTGTTGGAGTTTTTGTATACGATATTTATTTTCGTAACCATACAAAAATTGTGGCACAAGGTCGAAAGGGGAGGGGTAGAGGTTGGTTTACACTAGCTATCCTTTACTTGGCTAAACGCTATCACGACCCATTCACTCATTACAATTTGCACATTCACCACAAGAACCCATCCATCACCTCCCAATCTTTCATACATCACAATACCACAAGTTTAAAAGGGGCACCTAAAAAAGGGGAAACAAACCCATGACAGTAAAAATGCATTTATCTACAATAATGTAATATATTTAAAACATTTAATGAAAGGTGAAATGATGGAAGGGGGATGAACCCAAAAACAAACTAAAAATACAAATTTTTAAACTTAAAATAATAAACAATGTTAATAAGACCCGTTCATCCCACAAAAAAGAGTGGCCGCTGTATTCCGCCAAACAGCAGATGTAACTAGCAGATCTAAAAGAGAAAATCAAGGCTAGCCCTGTTCACGCGAACCAGGCTGGCCACATTTACCCACCTTTTGCTGAAGGCTGTCGAAGCCAAACATTTCCAATCAGTTCTAATCTTCATTTTGAGCAAGTGCTCAAAATATTGGATCAGGTCCTGATGTGAAAGACGCTGACTTCGCAAAACTTCCTCCTTTCGCGTCGTCTAAATCACCATTCGAGCCGTGACTAGCAGAGACAGAAACACCATACGCTACATCCCTGAGAACTGGGGCGACACATTATCACAGGCAAATTCAAGATCAATGGGCACCCATGTATACTAGTGAGCAAGCCATGAGCTGAATCATTTTATAGTTCACCAATAGAAGGGTTAACCAATCAGAAGGCTTAAAATATTCAATGCGACATGCATAAAAGGTGACCATATTTTCCCGAGTGTTGGCGATATAGTCCCATTCATTAGAGTGTCTGACTCGTGAGTGTTAATCTTTGATGTTGTTTCATTGGACAGATTACGTACTGTGCTGTATTCTATATTCATAAACTATGGTGGACATGGTCAACAACCTTTGCAAACAAATGAATTCAACCTTAACGCAAACTCGGCTCTCTAATTCCTCATTCCGAACCGTTATCCACTACTCCACCATGCTATCCAGGGATACATATACAGTACGTATGTGTATATGTATTCTTGATTTTACAGATGCGGACTTGGCGGCTCGACTTCAGCCACTTCCCCACCGACGAAATGTCGTCTCCCTTTGTCTGTTCTATAAATACTTTCATGGCTTCTGCTCGAACGAACTTAAGTCACTGGTGCCTCCTCAACAGGTGTTTACTCGTGCAACCAGACTGGCAACTGGGTCCCACCCATTCACAGTTAGGTTAGCCAAATGCAGACGACAATTCTACTCCTTCAGCTCCTTCTCTCGCATTTCCCCCCTGTGGAACTCGCTCCCATATTCTTGCTTTCCTGACGGCTACAACCTCCAGAAATTTAAATGCAATATCAATACTCATCTACTAACCACTGGACTCTTGCTCTCTCCCCACTCCCGTATATCCTTCCCTTTCTCTCCACCTATGTATCTGTCATCGCACCTGCATTCTCAGCTTTCTATTGTTCCTTTCTAACTAGTTTGTACTCCTCACTCTTTTCTAATTAATCTTTTTACACTTATGTAGCCTCCTGCACACCAGTGACATTACGCATTACCGCCTTGCTCGGGGTGATACGATTAAAAAAAGAAGTATATAGATATACTGGTTGGAATAACATTATAAGATTGCATTGCACTAGGATTACATAGGTTTGTATATCGCTCGGTTCACACTCCTTCCAGGTCTTTTGTAAATTTTTATTTCTTTAAGATTGTGTTTCCGGTTCTTTCTAATGATTTTCCCATTTCGACTTTGTGGTAGTATCTTCTTGCTTAAGGTGGTGCCTCTTACTCTGTAACTCCTCTATCTCAAGTGGCTCTCGGGCCTTGTACAGGTTGGTAAATCAACATTCGAATTGTCGTTTTTAATTGATGTAATGTTTTTATGAAACAGTAACGCGTCAGACAAACAAAACTACGAAGGAGAGATGAGTAGAAAGCGCGGGAAAGAGAAGCTCTGATGAAGGGTGTGAGATCGGGTAAGATATTGAAACAGTGATTACGAGAGAAAAACACAATCAGCGAAACAGGCTGTTAAAGACAGACGTACGGAGACAGAGACACTAAAATACACAGGTTGAGAAACAGACAGAAAGGGAGGTAAGCTGAAAGATACTTTCACGGTTTCTGCTCCAATGAACTGAGCTCACTAGTGCTCCCTAGTTATGATTTTACACGAGCTACTAGATTGGCAACTAGGTCTCACCTTTTTACAGTGAAACCGATAAAATGTAACCGCAATTTCTACTCTAACATCTTTTCACGCACTTCCCACCTGTGGAATACCCTTCCATATACTTGCTTCTCCGACAGCTACAATCTCCAGGAATTTCAATGTTAGGTCAATAGACATCTCCTATCACACTAACTCGCATGCATTCTCTCAAGCTCTTTTTTTCCATCTACTCCTCCTCCATCCTTGGTATTCTTATCCGTCTATTACTCTCCTCTTGACATTTCCTATAACTAACCCCTTTTTCTCATAACTTTCCCCTATGTAATCTCCTGCGCAACAGTGACAGTAGAATGCCTTGCTTGTGGTGAGATATTAAAAAAAAAAAAATAGAGAAGAAAGAGAGACCGTTCGAATTTAACAGACGGAGAGATATAGGACGATTGGTATAGGGACTGAGACACACAGAATGAAAGAAACAGCAATGGAAAAAGAACCTGGGGATATAATAGCAAAATACAACAACAACAACAACAACAAAAAACAAGCGGTAACAAAAAACGATTCGCATTACCGTAAAGCGGTAATGTAGAAATACAGAAAAAACACTTAGCAAAAATGCAGCTTATCCAGTTGATAGATCCTCTCTCATCAGATCTAAACCGAGCACGAGAAATATCCACAGCGCCTAAAACAAACACCCAAGTGCGGGTGTTATACAATAAATACATAACAACATAAAGAGTACTTATATTTTAATATATAATAAGAGTACTTATATTTTAATATATAATAAGAGTACTTATATTTTAATATATAATAAGAGTACTTATATTTTAGCTTAAAAATTACTTTGTTTCCTTGCAGAAGGATAGCTGACAGGACTTGATATAAGGAGATCTAACACTTTCTGGCGAAATTCAAAGTAAACCTTCCTCAGTACTGAAAACAAATATTGGCACCAGGGCTGGCACGTACTACGCCCAAACTCCCGACGAAGCGTCAAGTCTGATTGGGGACCCCCAGTAATACTTTGCGAACCTTGCTATCTTATCAATATATAAATTTCTCCTCCTGCATTTATGTACGTTACAAATTAAACTGAGCTCTACTGATCATTAAAGTATTAAAATTATTCGTGCATCTTGATGTCATTCTGAGGTCTTTTTTATCTAAGTCCGTGAATTTCTTTAAAATTCATTATTTTTATCCATAATACCGAATGTGTTAAATTATTAAACTTTTTAACAGCAAAAGTCACAATTTTAGATGAAAAATTGCCATAAAACATTTATTTTCTGATATGAGATGATTAATTAACATATATCTCTAGTTAGTATTTAGATAGATTGTATTTATTTTTTCAACTATATTGCTTATGATCCATTCCGTCAGTTAAGTGCCATACGTGATACACGCTTTTGGCGATCATGTCTCGAAAGACATGACTGACTGGGCAAAAGATTATCCCGCAGTAGGTTGCCATTGCCTTCTGCGGTAGGGTGGTTGCCGATCAAGGCTACAGAACCCGATCTGTTCTGTTACTTAATCCATCACTGTAGGGAAGTGACGGATTTAATAACTTTCCCAAGGGTATTTGGTTGCCAGCCAAGGCTATAGAACCCAATCTGTCTTGTTATTTGACTCATAGCTGAATGGTGAAAAGATAGATTATATTACATTATTATATTAAGTATAATTAGTGGGGAGGGACGGTTTGTTACTTCATAACAATAGAACACCGGTCCCCCACTTTATACCCAGTAGAAGCGTTGATTGTTCTTAATTATGATATTCAGTCAGTCAGTTAAGTGCTATACGTGATACACGCTTTGAGCGATCATGTCTCGAGAGAGACATGACTGACTAGGCAGAAGATTATCCCGCAGTAGGTTGCCATTGCTTTCTGTGGTAGGCTGGTTTCCAATCAAGGCTACAGAACCCAATCTGTTCTGTTACTTAATCCATCACTGTAGGGAAGTGACGGATTTAATAACTTTCCCAATGGTATTTGCGCGTAAGTGAATGCAGCAAATTCAACTGGAATTCGAACTCGACTCCCCGATTTGTCGTTCCGAGTCGATATCCACTGCACCACAATACACATCCTATGATCCGTTACTGTACATAATTAGGTTACAATAAAATTTCTACTTTGTATGAATACTACCCCATGAAAGTATAATAGTGGGGGTCAGTGTATAATACACGTGGTAAAGGCCCACTAGATCCTTGCACCGGTCCTGCCAGGAACATTGATGAGAGTTTTATAAATTTCCGATCATCACCGAACCGGTTGTGTTAACGCGACTGAGAAAATTATGCACTCTCTGTAATTAAGAAAAAAACTGCACAAAGGCAAAAAGCAAGGCTGCTAAATTGATTCGGGCAGAAATCGATATAAATGTAGATCAAAATAAATGGAGAATCAGCTTTAAAATCGATTGATTGATCGATCTAGAGGAACAATCCACGACCGCGACATACAGACACATTAAGGTCGACAGATAAACTGGGAGACAGTCAAAGGAATAAAGAGACTGAGATAGATTAACGAAGAAAACAGAATTCTAAAGATACGAGACAGTGATGAACATTTTTCGGTCCGATTAACTTCTCCAAAACCAGAACGTTACTTGGACGCTATAGCTGGCAAAGGTCATATTCTGATCGACAGTGAATTTTCCATAATTTCTTTACAGATGAAAAAACACCAAGAAGCTGGAATGTGGTTCTGCTAAGAATATCATGAAGAGGACATGCGAGCAAGTTCTAAAGAATGAAAATTAGAAAGACACAAAAATCCGAACGTTAAATAAAACATGAAAAACAGACAAAACTAATAAATGTTGTGGGGTTCTCCCTTTTTTCATAAAGATGGACTCGTCCAGAGTATACTTATACCACTGCTATATACTTTTTACTAACCCGTATTCCTGGACTACTAATCATTCAAGTCTGTATCCTCACTTTAAGACACTTATTTTCTATCTCAGTTACTGGTTGTTGTTCATTTATTTGTACGGGTCCCATTCCCGGGATCCACAACAATAAGAAACAAAAAAAAAAATAGTACTGAATTGCTCTGTAATACCTGCTCTCTTTTATGGCCATGAATTTTGAAAACATTTCTCACAGATGAAGAAGAAACTCGATGCAACAACGATTTGCTTCTATAGAAAAATGGTAAGAATATCATCGCCGGGACATGCGAGCAACTAGGAAGTACTTCAGAGAATGGGAACTAAAAAACATTTCTGGTGCCCATTAATGTGCAAAAAGAGCTTGGTAAATTTAACAAGGTAGGGAATTAAAAATGTATGTGCGTTGTGGTGTAGTGGATATCGGCTCGAAATGAAAATTCTTATGCGCTAATACCCTTGGAATAGGTATGAATCCACCACTTCTCTCTCAAGCTATGGATTAAATAGCATGGCAGACTTGGTTATATAGTCCTGGTTGGCTACCTACTGCGTTAAAATCTTCTGCCTAGTAAGTCATGGATTGAAAAAGACATGATCACCAAAGCATGTCTCGAAAGCGACATGACTGACTGGGCAGAAGATTATCCCGCAGTAGGTTGCCATTGCTTTCTGCGGTAGACTGGTTGCCCACCAAGGCTATAGAATGCAACCTGTCCTGTTATTTAACCCATAACTGGAAGTAAGAGACGGAGTAATACCTTTCCCAAGGATATTTGCGCGTAAGTGAATGCAATGAATTCATCTGGAATTCGAACTCGGCTCCTCGATTTCTCGTTCCGTGCCGATATCCAATGCACCACAACGCACAATTTATAGCAATGGTTATAATAGCCTTTTCCTTACAAGAAAACAGTTGGCATTCACTGACCGAGCAGTCAGTATAGTTTTCGGTTGAAATTTATAAAATTTTTACTTAAAACACTGTTTTTTTTCTTTTTTTTTTTTTTGAAAACAGGTTTCTCGAGTTCAGTAGCTGTTATCGCTCTTTCCAATGTCGATGGGAAATGCCTTCATAATTTTTCATTTTAAAATATGTAGAATCCTAACATCTTTATTATGTAATTATTTTCACTTCGAGTTACACGTGCTATCCATTTTAGTTGTTGCTGCGTTTGGTAGTCCTCAAGGGATATGGTTTCTGCTATTTGGTACAGTTCTTTCTGATTCTGCAACGCCAGTCCACAATGTTCAATAAAAGATTATCTTTGTCAAAAAGTTCAGCCTACACATGCTCAAAACCTTTTGTCTCCATAGATCCAAGACAGTGGTTCTATACAGCTGATCGGTATATATTTTGAAAGTGTTTGGCGCCATCTATATGAAAGTTTCCATCTGATAAAGCTATTTTAGAACGGGATTCATGTTTACACTATATATAATACCGGCCATAATTATTAGGCCACCCCAGTTTTTCTTTTAAAGAAATTATGTATTTCATACTATTTTTAGTATTTATTGCCAAATGAAAATAGAATAGTTGTTTTGTTATTATTACTTTGCAAAATTTTACAAAGCAAGGAAGCAAAGATGAACTCATCCGAATCACCCTAAATTTCTTTACTTGATGAAACTGCAATATAGATAGCAGTTGCTCGGGTGTAATGAAAGCTTTAAAACTAATCCATGTTCCTGGAGCTCAGACTCTTTGGACGTTGGCACGTAAGACTAAAAAGCAATAATTGTTTCCAGTTAAAGCGAAACCGTAGACTGAAAGAAAAATCAATGGATATAAATCAAATTTTGATTTCCTGGTATCGATATCAAATAAGCTTTTTCGTCGTAAACTGAATTTTGAAGGCTAAATAAGTCCTCTGAGTAAATGGTATCATGGCTGAGACTAAGAACTACAATTATACCTACTTAGAGCCAAACTTTAAGCAACAACTAAAATAAAAGGGCTGAAAAAAATACAGATATACAGGGAGATAAACAGATACACACAAACAGCTTGCCTTTTATATATATATATATATATATATATATATATATATATATATATATATATATAATCATATCACCCCAAGCAAGGCGATAACGCCACTGATGCGCAGGGGGCTACGTAAGAGTAAAAAGATTGGAAAAGAGAAAGCCGGAAACTACATCCTAACCAGGAAACAAGGGATGAACCTCTTCACCTGTTCAATAGACGTCGGTGGCGATTTTCTGCACTATTGTAAGAACTGCAACCTTGAAACTTTTGAATATCGTTTCTTGTGTCTTTGTCTATGAGTGAATCAAATTTGATTAAAATCGGATCACCCCTCCTATAACCCGATTTTTTCGATTATCGATTTTCGATATTTATCGGGGGTACCTCGACACAAAACCTAGCTAAGAACACTCGCAGACACTTATCGTACAACTGTGTAAATTTTCAAGAAATTCGGTTTAGCCGTTTCGGAGTCTATAGGTAACGGACACACACACACACACACACACACACACACACAGAGACACATACACACACAGAGACAAAATTCCATTTATAAATAAGTTTAGATTATTAAATATTTATAAATTCATTTGATGCATATGTTGTTCTGCAATAATAACAAAAGAACCATTCTATTTTCATTTACAATTACTCACTTGACAATAAATACTAACAAATAGTATGAAATACATCTTTATTTTTAAACACTGGGATGAACTAATAATTATGGCCTGTAGTGAACATTATTCGGACTGTTGTCCGAATTTTTGTTGCCATTTGTGCGACGTTTCGGCCATTGTTCGAACCGAACCCTTTATTACAATCACTGGGTATAGACGTTGGGTAGTTCCTGTGAGCTGACCCAAAGAGTTGTGAATTCAATACCAGGCTAGAGAGTGGTGAACAAGTAACTTAGAGAGTTAGGGGGAAGTAACACATGTCTACCAAAAGAAGCTTCAAGCAAAGAATGAGAATGTAATATAGGGTTCAGTTCGAAATTTCTAGCACCTGAAGAAGGCCGAAGCGTATCAACGACCGCAACGCCGTACAAATGTCAACAAAGATGAAGACAATAGTCTGAATAATGGAAATACTGTAAATACCACCTCATCTCAAAAAATATAGACAAAAGATTCGGATCGAAATTCGTAGCAACTGAAGAAGGCCGGAGCGTACAACGGCTGCAATGTTGTACAAATGGCAACAAAAATGAGGACAATAGTCTGAGTAATGTAAATAGAGTAAATACCACTTCATCTCAGAAATATAAACAAACTAGCAGTTTAGGCCGGCGTTGATCGGGTGTAATGAAAGCTTTAAAACCAATCCATGGTCCTGGAGCTCAGACTCTTTGGGCGTTGGCACGAAAGACTAAAAAGCAATAGTTGTTTCCAGTTAAAGCGAAACCGTAGACTTAAAGAAAAATGAATGGATGTAAGTCAAAATTTGATTTCCTGGTATCGATATCAAATTTTCTACACAATTGTAAGAACTGCAACCTTGAAACTTCTGAATATCGTTTCTTATGACTTTGTGTATGAGTGTATCAAATTTGATTAAAATCGGACCACTCCTTCTATAACCCGATTTTTTCGATTATCAATTTTCGATATTTATCGGGGGCACCTCGACACAAAATCTAGCTAAGAACACTCGCAGATGCTTATAGTACAACTGTGTAAATTTTCAAGAAAATCGGTTTAGCCGTTTCGGAGTCTATAGGTAACGGATACACACACACACACACACAGAGACAAAGTTCCATTTATAAATAAGTTTAGATTAGATAATGATTCAAGTTTTCAGTTTGTTTTAGTTTCGAGGCAATATGCTGTGTTGAGCGATACTAACTCTGGCGTAGCCTGGTCTATGTTCAATTTTCTTTTCTCCTCTATTTTTATAGCTACGCCGATGTATATGAATATGTAATTTTAGTCGATCAATGAATCTCGGCCAAGAGAATTGCCGATAAACTAGAGACCGGAATGCATTCGGTTTATAATTCTTAAACAGTTGCTTATGCGGGTGTTGTCTACTGAGTCGGCGCCAATATGTTTGAATGCCAAAAGGAAACGACATCGAGTGGAAAAATTCAAATTGATTTTGTACAAGTTTCAGTGATTTACTGTTTTTTTTTAAATGGTTTGTCGCTGCTGTTGAAGCATTATTACTAGGAAGATTTGAAAAGTTGTCGGCTCGACCAAGACGAAATTCTAAAATATCTTCTGATATTCGATAATTTTGTCAGATTTCTGGAATTCGGTCGGGCTGTGAAATGTTTTATAACAATCTCGCATCTATCAATTTATTAGAACCTTGAATATGTTCTCGGTGATTTTTCATGAAAAGAAAAGTTTTATTTGCTAAAATTATTATAAAAAAACAAGTCACTGAAAGTATTGTCTATTACTAGCCACTAATTTTCTTATATATCTGGCTGCATTTGAATTCCATGTCGGAAAAACAACACGTCTTATGAGGCTAACCACGAGTCGCCCCATTTTTTTTTTTTTTTTTTGCATCTACATGAGAATGAAAGTGCTGTTTAACCAGGTTATGTGCCATCGATTGCAACAAGTGATATTCAAACACCAATACTTTGATTTAAGATTTATTTGTACTTTTATTTCAGAAAAGTATTCTTTTCATGCCATGAACACAGAATATACGAAGGATTTGGAAACTTTGCTAAATGAAGTTCTAAAACTATTTTAAAATGGAAGTTATTCACCAGGTGGCAGTGCAATCGATGGTAATTTAAAAATCCAAGACAAATGATGAATAAAATATATGTAACATTGCTAAATTTTTATTTATTGGAATGTTAGGGCTAACAGATCACAAGAACAAAGACTTTTATTAGCAAAACACCTGACAATCGAACTGCCCCCCTCCCCTGTTGGGCGTACGCCCCACGTTGGGAATCACTGCTCTAAAGGAAATATATGATGTAAAAATCAGGGATCTAGTAACATCATGTTCTACTATGAATTAATGGAGTGCCAAATTTCAACGTGAATTTTTTGAGACCTATAGATCACAATTTATCAGTCAGTCAGTTAAGTGCCATACGTGATACACACTTTGGGCGATCATGTCTCGAAAGTGACATGACTGACTGAGCAGAAGATTATCCCACAATAGAAAACTGATATTCAAAGTGATATTCAAACAGGGTAATGTCTGGTGAATACGTCGGGTCGGGTGGGAGTTAATCGTTTGCAAGTAGGTTTTAAACCCTTTTGCAATATGTGGCCTACGTTGTCATGTTGCAAAATCACTTTGTCGTGTCTAAGTGCGTATAGCAACCGAAATGATACACACTGAATTTCAAGCTTGCTTATAATACTTTCTTATAGGCGTGTTGCCATCTGAATCTATATGCACACAGTTCTGGGAACGGCTTCTGTTAGGAAACATCGAGAACTTATTTGAGGTGACTTTCCGCACTAACTTTAACGAAAGATTAGAAAGGTAAAGTTCATCGATAAAAGAAAGAGCAATAACATTTTCTTAATTCTTCTTCTATGTCCCCTTCAGGACGTCAACGATCATGGTTCTCCACATCTCCCTATCCCTTGTGACTCTTAGTATGTTTACTCTTGTTACACCTTGCTACCCCCGTTCCGTCATCCACCTGATCGGGCCCTGCGAATATGTTATCCGCTGCCTTCCTCTGTCTCTCTTTCCTTCTATCTGACCTGTCAGTATCAGGTTCTCCAAGCTCTCCCTGTGACACGCAATAACATCTACTGAAATTGAAACGTATATTTTCCTGAAAAGCTGTTTTATAAAAAAGATTTTATAAATTTCAACTGACAATAGTGCTAACTTTGCAATCAACGAATGCGATTATATTCTATCTCAGTAAGTTCATGATGGATATGTATGTATGTATGTATGTATGTATGTATGAGCGCGTGTCCGAGTGTATAGAACGTTTGCTATCTTACCATGAATTCAGGGTTCGAATCTTATATTTGTCAGGAAGGTGACTTCTTGCTATTATTGGTCTGGATTCGATTCCAAAGTGGCTGCAAACCATACCACGGGTTGACCCAAGCCTTGTGAGTGATACTGATATTCCTTCGAGGAGCCATCGATGGTCGGTCTAGTTCGAAGTCACAAGTCATCGTGACCGAGGGTTTGGCAGCCTTGTTCAGACTGTTTTTCGCGCTAGATAACGCGCTCTCTCCCCCAAAAACTGTAACTAAGGTCTGCTCAGAGGTGGGCTCTGAACAAACACAAGTGTTCCTGCTCAGGAACACGAGACGGGTATCCTAGAATAGTGTCAACTCATCGCAACAAAGATGAGGTTTCTAGAGAAAGATACTGAGTTTGTTTGTTTTTGAGGCTTAACGACCTATCAATACTTATGGGATCATTTTAAGGTCATAACCAGTGATTTTGGGTAAGGTTATTTTATTTTTACAACGTTTTTCTTTTCACGATTCATTGGGATTTGCTTTTAAGAGCAGGGTCCCCAAGTCCTACCCTTGTTATTTAACCCATAACTGGAGGGAATGGACGGATTAATACCTTTCCCAAGGGTACCAGTGCTTAAGTGAATGCAGGGTATTCAACTGGAATTCGAACTCGGCTCACCGATTTCCTCTTTCCGAGCCGATATCCACTGCACCACAGCGCACATCCGTCACTATACGCTTACAGCACCTGGTATTCCCAAGCGGTCACCCATCTAAGTACTAACCAGGCTCAAAGTTGCTTAACTTCGGTGATCGAGCGAGAACCGGTGTATTCAACGTGATAGGCCGTAAGCCTAAAGATACTGAGAATACCACGGCTGATGTTAGTAATTTTAAAATGACAATTTTAAGATGGCACTGTATCAGTGGTAGACACGGTAAAGAAATTACATGGCAGAAAAGGTAGTGAAGAAAAGCGAGAAGAAAGGAATACTCCTTAATAGTAAGACGACAGAATATATAACTGTCAGTAAGCGAAACAGTCTTAGATCCGAACTGAGAATTGGAGATAGCAAAATCGGTCAAATAGGGAAGACCAATTATCTGGGAAATGTCTTAACAGAAAACAGAAAATGTGACACTGAAATCCAAAGTGGAACTGGAATAGCCAATTGTACCATCCAATGGCGAAATAATTAAGAAATATTAAAATATCATTAGAAACAAAGAAAATAATGCTGAGTTATATAAATTCTATCAATCCTTCTATTTGGCAGTAAATGCTGGACAATCCTTACACAGATGAAGAATATATCTGAGGCAACATAAAAGTTGTTCTACAGAAGGATGCTGAGGATACTATGGAAAGAGCAATCAACGAAGAGGCCTTATGAAAAATTGAAACAAATCTTCACTTATACTCAGAATCAGAAATAAATACTTGGAATCTCTGGGATATATTATGAGGAAGGAGTGCTTGGCAATCTGGCCACTTACAGGATATATCGAAGGTAATAAAGACAGAGGGAGGTAGCTGGTAATCCAATATTCATTTGCTTTGTCTTTGTTAAAGCGTCGACCACAATCTCACTAAAGAATATTGTGCGAACCTCCTTTGCACATACATACGCATACATATAACACACTCATTTAATGCTGAACAACCATTGGCTAGAAAGCACGTCGCTGATTGGTTGTCCCAAACCAATCAGATCGTTTGCACATGCAAGATGATTTTTCCCACGCAGCACTCTGGAGCCCCCAGGCACCTATTTAACTAAGGCACCCAAGTGTATCTCTTCAGTGAGGCCCCAGCTGCGGGAGCAGTTGTTGGGGACATGCGTAATAATTCTCACTCACACATGCATTTTCAGTGAGGCCCCAGCTGCCAGACGAATCCACGATAGTTGTGGGAACATGCATTCTCTCACTCACACACCCTCATTCATCTCTTTAATGAGATCCCAACTGCAGGTAGCAGTTGGCGGCACATGAAATGTCTAACGCACACACTTTCATACTTTCTCTAGAACTTTCTTTCAACGGCATACTCATTCAACAGGTGTTAGCACGAACAATCGTAGGAACATTTTCTTGAATATTCACTTATATTTATTCAGCTTTGATTGAACTTTCAATTTACGGTCAAAGAGAAGCAACTCTTGACATTTTTCACACTGTTCACTTAATTGCATGCTTTTTTCTCTATCAATATTAAATGATTGTATATTTGTTGTTGGTTGATTCATTTAACCTTCATTAGGTCATTTAGTGCTGAAAATCCTTTTGCTTTGTTTTATTTAGTTTATTTGTTTTATTATTTTTGTTTGTTTATATTTTTATGTTTTGTTGGTAATATATTTTTCATTCAAAAATGTTTTGTTGGTAATATATTTTTCATTCAAAAATGTTTTGTTGGTAATATATTTTTCTTTCAAAAAAGTTTTGTTGGTAATATATTTTTCATTCAAAAAACTTTTGTTGGTAATATATTTTTCATTCAAAAATGTTTTGTTGGTAATATATTTTTCATTCAAAAATGTTTTGTTGGTAAATACTTTCATAGCATTTTGACCCCGGTTCAGGGGTTAACTATTTATCCATAACTGGGACCCTAGCAGGTGCTACCACTCCAGGTTAGGGTGCACTTGGGAACAACAGCAATTAAGAGGTGGCTCCATACTCCCCACAACCTCCTAATCAGATGCAGTTTACGGTCATACCCAGGACCATGTATATTTGTTTATACATGTATTTTTGGTTACATTCGTCGTTGGTTATTCTTTTGCATGAGTCTTATGTGATGCTTTCTAATCCTAAATTTAAATTAATGTGGTAAACTGCCAGTCAGTCCGCTACAAAATACCACACTGGATTGAGATCGATGGGAAAGTTTATTTTTACATATGCTCAGTATGTTCTCTTCCGAGTGGTCGCTAAATTACATCATGTCTGCGGAGCAGGTTCTGGAGGCATTCAATTGTGAATTTATATGTTCAGTAGACTCTCCGTATACCTGTTTCAGTTTCTTTCAGCCTAAGTTTGCTTCAATATTTAAAGATTATGGTGCGCCAATCTTCGAAGGCTTATTTTATCTTCTGGTTAGAACGCTAACTGTTAATGTGTGTGCGGTAATTGCTGATGATGAATGAATTTTCATCACTTTTCGAGCAAATCAAGCGTTGCAATTCGTTATTCTATTAATCGCCTTCAATCGATTAACATCAATCTGCTTCATTTTTCTTCATTTTCTTCAGTCTTGTTTATATTAATCAAAGAAGATCGTGAAGAAGTTTCCTTTGCGGTGATTGAAAAGAAAAATTATGAATAGATGTTACTGTGATATTTTTACCAATTAGAAACGTTATAATTAAAAATACTTTTTTGGCCGAAAATACTCATCAGAAGCCCTAAAACGAGTTGCAATTAATATATTTTTGTGAATTGCTCTCTTTTGCAGATTATTTTCACGCTGGTCGTTTCGATTCATTTTCTGTCTTTCATCAGGTGAGTTTTATTTATTTATTTATTTATTTTATTTTATTTTATTTTTTTTTTGTAATTTGTAAGTCCTAAGAATCAGTCACGATAGATGGTTACTAATTGGGTGGTTTGCACTTTAGGGAAAAAAGTAGGAAGTTACCTATTATGAGAATATGAAAGAAATTAAATGTTTGAAGAACCATTCTCTCGGAAGACTGTTGCACAATATAGCGGTTCTTGGGAAACGGCTTTCTAAATGGAACTAATCCTATGACAATAAACAACACCCAGCAGCGAGAGATTGCAGCTTTTGAAGAATGTAGAACCATATATGAATTGCTGTTGTTTGCAAGTTCACCCAAATCCAGAGTAGTAGCACCTGTTAGAGTCTCAGTTATGGGTAAATAGTGAGCATTCACTCAAAACATTATGAAAGTATAAAATACATATACATAGAAAAATACTAGTATTATATTTTTCTATGTATATTTTTTAATTACCAAAAATACATATTTATAACAAAATTACCAATAATACATATTTATAGTAAACTTACCAACAATACATATTTAGAGTACACATAGCAAAAATACATATTTATAGTAAACTTACCAACAATGCATATTTATAGTCAGTCAGTCAGTTAAGTGCCATACGTGATACACACTTGGGCGATCATGTCTCGAAAGAAACATGACTGACTGGGCAGAAGATTATCCCACAGTAGGTTGCCATTGCTTTCTGTGGTAGACTGGTTGCCAGCCAAGGCTATAGAACCCAATCTGTGCTGTTATTTAACCCATAACTGGAAGGAAGAGACGGATTAATACCTTTCCCAAGGGTATTTGCGCGTAAGTGATTGCAATGAATTTGGCTGGAATTCGAACTCGGCTCTACCGATTTCTCGTTCCGAGCCGATATCCAATGCACCACAATGCACATATTTATAGTACACTTACCAGAAATACATTTTCATAGTAAACTTACCAACAATACATATTTAGAGCACACTTACCAACAATATATATTTATAGTAAACTTACCATTAATACATATTTATAACAAAATTACCAATAATACAAATTTATAGTAATATTACCAATAATACATATTTAGAGTACACTTACCAAAATGACATATTTATAGTAAACTTACGAAAAATACATATTTATAGTACACTGACTAAAAAACATATTTATAGTAAACATACCAAAAAACATATAGTACACTAACCAAAAATATATGTTTATAGTGAACTTACCAACAATACTAACATACTAAAAAATTATTCCGAATTTAGCCAAACCCGTTTAAAATACTATCAAATTACCAATATGAATTCCTAAAATATATTAAGCCCTAATTCTACAACTTTTGAAATTCAAGCTGTATTTCAAAATATAACTTCAACAAAATTATAACAGAAAATACATATATCACCGCCTTCACTAATTATGTCTACACAAATATATATACACAAAAAGCTGAGTTTTGTCTACATTGTGAAAGCAGAATAACATATTTTTATTACTTCCAAGATTCGAAGAAAATTCAATTTCGGTATTAAATGACCCATAAGGAGTTGATATGTAGTTAAACAGACAAATCAATCAATCTAAGTGAAACAAATGAAATACCTAGGAAATGAGGGCAGTTCAGTCAGATGGGCGTAATAAGACCGGTTTTGGCCGGTGTCACAAACAAATGGATCTCGTCTGAACATTACTTATAGAAGTTGAGATAGGCTTGTTACGTTGTATTTATGTTATGTCGTGAGTAAGAATAAATAACTCAACAACAGGAATAGGTTAATTGTTGTATTCCCTGAAAATAGTATTTACAAAGGTTATTAGTATCCAATACAAGAATAAAGGTTAATCGTCTCAACCGTCGTATGACGTAGTATGAGCAATGGGTACTTCCGGGTCGTCACCGGAAGTCTACGACTGACTTGTCGATACGGCTGCTCGGCACACTCATTATTTAGTCGTCCCTCCCAGTAAGGGCAACATATGACACATGGTCAGTTTATATCTGGGATTTCCGGGCTATATGGCCCGGCCAAAAAATGTCTGTCTATTTTTGCCCAGTCGTGCTCCTACCCTTCGGCGGAACCACGACTGGGTTAATGCTCTCTGCTCGGAAGCAGAGAGCGCCCTCTAACCGAAGGCAGAGAGCTGACAGTGTCGTAGTAGAGTACAGCTGTTCGGCACACTCCACCTACGTAGATGCCACCATTACTTTACATAGTAATGGAATAGTCCATTATAGCCGAATAGGCGCGGGCGTCCCAACAATTTATGAGAAACAGTCGTTATTTTTTGTTAATATAACACGCCTCACTTCATGCAGAATAGACATTTCACAGAGTTCCCTTCAGAGAAATCAGGTGCAGAGTTGAAGTGGTAAGACCTCCAAACCGAAGTTAGGCGAGTCACTATTCACCTGATGTCAGCGACAACCCCCGACAGGTGAACACGTGTAGGCCTCGATTTGCAAGCATAGTAAAAAATAGACCCTTGTTTGTATCCGATCGTAATAATTGTAAACGTGTTCTTAATTAAGCTAAACTTTTGTTCGTTGATAGAGTAAGTTATCGTATAGCCTTTCACATGTCTGATTCTCGTGCCTACTGGCGACTCTGTGAGAGTGAGTTCAATATTGGACTTATTATTAAGACAGATTGTTGGTTGAATTTGTTTAGCGACATATCAATCCCTATCAGTTATTTAATGACGAAATCCAAATGAACCCAATTTTATAGCTTCAGCTAAATATATTTTTAACGCAATTGTACGCCTTCAACTACAAATAAAATGTATTGCTGGTCATTTTGCTTTAAAAAAATAAGATATGAGTAAATATTTATAGAATAAGTAAGGATTTTGTGGAGTGCGTAGCCATGGTCAAATGCAAAACAATTAACAGACCTGATCCACAAACAGAATTGACAAATTTTGCAATAATCGACAACAACAAAAAAGAACAATCCAAAAAATTAATATAAAGCAAGAAAAAAAAAGATATGCAGGGCAAATTGACAGTAAAAGGCAAAACAACATTAATAAGGCAGATTGACAATAATAAGACAAGGCAACAGTAATAAGGCAAAGTGACAAAAATAAGGCAAATTGACAGTAAAAAGGCAAAACAACATTAATAAGGCAGATTGACAATAATAAGACAAGGCAACAGTAATAAGGCAAAGTGACAAAAATAAGGCAAATTGACAGTAAAAAGGCAAAACAACATTAATAAGGCAGATTGACAATAATAAGACAAGGCAACAGTAATAAGGCAAAGTGACAAAAATAAGGCAAATTGACAGTAAAAAGGCAAAACAACATTAATAAGGCAGATTGACAATAATAAGACAAGGCAACAGTAATAAGGCAAAGTGACAAAAATAAGGCAAATTGACAGTAAAAAGACAAATTAACAGTAATAAGGCAGATTGACAATAATAAGACAAGGCAACAGTAATAAGGCAAAGTGACAAAAATAAGGCAAATTGACAGTAAAAAGACAAATTAACAGTAATAAGGCAAATTGACAATTAGGTTGTTACGGGTTAGGTGTAACAAAAGAAAACGATGATTGACCAAACTTAAAGTTAAATCACATACAAATATTTAATTGACGACAAACACAGAATTATATATATATATATATATATATATATATATATATATAAAATTTAAAATTTTTGGCATTTAAAACAGAAACGTAGAGTTTACTACTAGCAGACGAAGTGTTACAAAGGGGAAGGAATGATCAGTATCTTTACCCAGTTAAGTTAGTGAAATAGTTTAAGTACTATACCTTTTGGAAATCCTTAAATGTGTATATAAAGAATAATTTCCAGTATGGTCAATGAAAATGTAAAAAGATCTAGTTACCCTTTTAGTTCCATGAAGTTCTATTTCAGCTTTTCGTTGGTCGGCAACTTTTCTTAGAGATTCTTTCTGCTTGATATAAATCCTTGAATCAAGGCCGCAGTTGATAATGTCAGCAAATCCTTTTAACAACTAACTACACTTTTCCCAAAACCTACCTAACACCTAAATTGCTAAGGGGCTAACACCTAATTTGCATATTTCGAATTCTCTCGATTTTACTCGAACATTCTACAATCTTCCAAAACGTTCAATTCCTAATTTCTCTATTTAACAACTACTTCATGAATTAACAGTTTTTTGTAATAACAAGTAGGAATCAATAGAATTCCATACTATAACTTTTTAGAAATTATTAATATTATTTTTATATATAAATGCATCCCCGTAACAAGGCAAATTGACAGTAATAAGACAAAGCAACAGCAATAAGGTTAAAAATTCAATGACTAAGAATTGAGGTTAACACAGAAGAGCAAATAAACGAACGTAGATTCTGATTTTTAAACAAGCCAAATCGATATTGAATCAAATGAAACTGCAAATCGACCCATTTTATTGGCTACGAAAATATCCCAGCCTGCATTTGTGTGCTTCTAACAATTAACGAAGAGGGAAAAGTTTTTTGCACTCATTCTCTCTAATCTTATTATATATTTTAGATCAGTCAGTCAGTTAAGTGTCACACATGATACACGCTTAGGCGATCACGTTGTAAAAGGGGCAGTAGGTAGACTGGTTGCCATATCTGGTCGGGTGCTCCTGCAATCCACCTAGGTGTCCTTGACAAAATCCAACGGAGAATCTGTAATGTGATCGATCCCGACTTGGCAGCTCAGATACAGTCACTTTCTCACCGGCGCAATGTGGCTTCCCTGTGTCTCTTCTACAAATACTTTCACAGCTTCTGCTCCGATGAACTTTGCTCACTGGTGCCCCCTATATATGAATTTACTTTAGCCACAAGATTAGCAACTGGGAAACCAATAAAATTTAAACGCATATTCTATTCCAGAAGCTTCTTGTTTCGCACTTCCCGCCTGTGGAATCCCCTTCCGTTTACTTGCTTCTCCGACAGATACAATCTCCAAGAATTTAAATATAAAGTCAATATTCATCTCCTATCTCAGTAACCTTCATCCTCTTTCTCATGCTTCTTTCTCCGTCCAATCTACTCTCATCAGTATTTTTCTTACCCAATTCCTGACAAGCCCCTATAACCTGTCACTCTTTCTCATAACTTTCCTCTTATGTAACCCCCTGCAAAACAGTGGCAGTAAAATATACTTGCTTGAGGCGATATGATGATAAAAAAGAAACATATTTGATCAAAAAAGCAAAAATGCAAGAGAGATTTAAAACTATATAAAGTCTAGAATTTTTGGCTGACGGGGCAGAGACCGCGCTGGCTTCCGACTCCCGTTGGCCTCTTCGTGTGCGCGATTCTCTGGCTGTTCTCCTGCTCCATCCAAGCGTCAGTGACGAAGGATAAAAATATAAGATTATATTTTTATATATACTTGTTTTTCGTTGTTGTTTTTAACTGTAACATGCACAAAGTTCGAATAAATATTATCGCCAAAACCTAAAGACGTATTCGCTCTAAACCATTTTTAAAGTGGTTGTATATATCTGACAGGTTAGATATTTCTGAACGTGTATGGCACTATAAAAATAACACCACCTAAAAGTTTCGATCTAACGACATCATTTAAAATTTTTTTAATCATCTCACCCCAAGCAAGGCATTCTACTGCCACTGTTGCGCAGGGGGTTACATAGGGAAAAGTGATGAGAAAGAGGGGTTAGTTATAGGAAATGTCAGGAGGAGGGTAATAGACGGATGAGAATACCGAGGATGTGGGTGGAGTAGATGGAAAAACAGCTTGTGAGAATGGATGCGGTTTAGTGTGATTAGAGATGTCTATTTACCTTACATTTAAATTCCTGGAGATTGTAGCTGTCGAGGAAGCAAGTATATGGAAGGGAATTCCACAGGCGGAAAGTGCGAGAAAAGAAGCTATTAGAGTAGAAATTGCGGTTACACTTTATCGGTTTCACTATAAAATGGTGGGACCTAGTTGCTAATCTAGTAGCTCGTGTAAATTCATACCTAGGAGGTGCCAGTGATGTAAGTTCACTGGAGCAGAAGCCGTGAAAGTATTTATAGAAGAGGCACAAGGAAGCCACCTGTGAGAGCGCGACTGCAGCCGAGCTGCTAAGTCGGTATCAATCATATTGCAAATTCTCCGTTGGATTTTGTCAAGAACCCCGAGGTGAATAGCAGGGACACCCGACCAGACGTGGCAACAGTATTCAATATACGGGCGGATGGTAGATTTATGTATGTATAGGATGAACTCAGACAGGAAAAACTTCCTGGCCCTGCACAGTGAACCGACCTTTTTGGCAGCTGATTTAGCAATGGGTTTGATATAGTCATTCCACTTGAGGTCCGCTGAGAGTGTGAGGCCAAGGAGGCGTAGTGTTTTACTCTCAGGGAGGCTAACCTGTTCCATGCTAATGGGGAGTAGGAGCGATTGAAATGACTCGAGTTTTAAGGTTAATGTTTCGATATTGTAGAAATAAGATTTTCATACAAACTACATCTATTATCTATTATGCTTTACAATTTACAGCACCTAGTATTCCAAAACAGTCACCCATCAAGGTACTGACCAGGCTTAAAGTTGCTTAATATCGGTAATCAGCTGAGAATCAGTGTTTCAACAAAATAAACTGTTTCTGACATCAGTTTCCCCAAACGCATCAAGCACGTCACGCGCTGCTTTCTCTTGCCTCTCTTTCTTGCAACCTGTTTTGTGAGTATCAGGTTTTCCTATCCCTCTTTCCTCTTTAGTCCTGATGTTAAGTATAAGTTCCTTTTTGTTTCTATTTTCTCCCAAACCTTGTTGCTCACATGTTCGGTCCATGATATCCTCAGCATCTTTCTGTAGAACCACATTTCTGTTGCTCCAAGTCTATTCCTCATCTTTTAAAAAAATTTCCAGCATTAAAAGGATTGTAAGTGAGAATTTTTTAACTCATAAAATAAGCATGAAAGATATTTTTTCCCATATTTTTCTAATATTTTTTCTAATTTCTGGGGAAATCTAAACTTATTTATAAATGGAACTTTTTGTGTGTGTGTGTGTGTGTGTGTGTGTGTGTGTGTGTGTGTGTGTGTGTGTGTGTGTGTGTGTCCGTTACCTATAGACTCCGAAACGGTTGAACCGATTTTCTTGAAAATTTACACAGTTGTACTATAAGCGTCTGCGAGTGTTCTTAGCTAGGTTTTGTTTGATACACTCATAGACAAAGACACAAGAAACGATATTCAGAAGTTTCAAGGTTGCAGTTCTTACAATAGTGCAGAAAATCGATAATATATATATATATATATATATATATATATATATATATATATATATATATAAAAGGCAAGATGTTTGTGTGTGTCTGTTTATCTGTCTGTATGTCCTTTATATAAATCCACAATTTTTATCCGATTCTCACCAAACTTCACACAAATATTCTTTAAGCTGAGTCTGAGCTCCGGACCATGGATTAGTTTTAAAGCTTTCATTACACCCGAGCAACGCCGGGCTATACTGCTAGTTATTTCATAAACTAGTAATCATACTAGTCTAAATAAGCCACGCATAAGACCTTGGTCTTCATCGTCTAATCATTTTTAACACTTGTATTTGGTACAAAAAAGAAGTCTAAATATGTCTACTGAATTTTCACAACTATTCATCTCAAAGCCTCGAGCAAAAACAACGAAATTGAAGGGAGTTTTTTAAAAAATGTCTATTGAATATTAACAACTCATCTCGGAGACTTAAGTATAAACAAATGAAGAAAATAGTTATCCAAAAATATCTGTTGAAAATTTAAAACACATGTCAACATCTCAAACAAAATCGATGAAAATAAGTCTACAAAGGAGATATTGGTGCCCCCAAATAAAACGCTTACAATTTTGTTTTTATTTCTGCTACATTCCACCGCATCCAAGGCACAAGAGCCGCCCGAAGTGGGGAATTTCAATCCAAACCAGTAATGCCGAATGGAGTGTATGCCATGAATGAAACAAAATTTGGTAGTAAATTAAGATTATGACGATAGAATTGAAATAATGTCGATTGACTCCTTGAAGAGGAAATTGTTTTCAGAGAAATGACGAGGTGTGAGTAAAAGTTCTACAAAGTGTTGGTTCTTGGGAAAAATCTGTTTGGGTGGAACTTCTTTCTTAAATTTGGACGGCAGGAAAAATAGAGACAATTCTACTCCGTGAAAATGACATGGCGTGGGAAGGTCTAAACTGGCGGAAAATTTTTATCGGAGCTAATTTGAATATTTGCCATAGAAATGAAAAAGCGGTAGAGCAACTACAAGCTTGCAATTTTTCGACTGTGTGGAAAGAGGTTGTAGGGTAAGAAATAAGCCATCATCTACTATACTATGCAAACGATTCTGAATTTAACCAAGGATGGAAAGTGTGGATTGTCGGCCAAATATTTCAACAATACTCCATACTTATATCCAAATTGAACTGTTCCACTTTGAATTTAAAGGTAAAGCAAAAAGCGATGGAATAAGCCGACCATTTTTAGAACTTGGGCAAAGGATCGAAAATATGAGTTTCATTTGGGGTCTGGAGTAAACTTGAAAATCATTCAAAACATGGAGGCACGCTGAGACAAGAATTATCCACTGAATAGAAAATATTTGCACTTTTTCTTTGAATCATTTCACCCCAAGCAAGGCGAGACAACCACTAGTACGCAGGATGGTTACAGCAAAAGAAATAACTGGCTCCAGCGGGTATTGAGGAAAGGATAAAAGGTGAACGGGATTCAAGAAGATAGAAGATGTCAATTGACGTTGCATTTAAATTTTTGGAGATTGTCGCTATCAGGGAAGAGACAAGACTGGCTACAGAGGGTAATGAATAAAGGATAAAAGATGAACGGGATTCAAGAAACTAAAATATGTTAATTGACAGTGCATTTAAATTTTTGGAGATTGTAGCTATCAGGGAAACGGAAGGGAATTCCACAGGCGGAAAATGCGAGAAAAGAAACAATTAAAGCAAAAGTGACGGTTACATTTAACAATGATAAAAAGGTGGAAGTAGCACGCTTAAATTCACGTGGACGTGACACCAAGAAGAAAAAGCTCGTCAGAGCAGTTTCCAAGAAAATATTTGCAGAAAGACAGAGGGAAACCACGTCACATCAATGAGAAGTTGAAAAAGTCGAGATGCAAAGTCAGGTTCGATAATATTGCAGATCCTTCTTTGAATTTTGTCGACAGCCATGAGATGAATAGCAGGATCAACCGACCAGATATGGCAACAATATTCAATGCACAGGCAAGTGATAGATTTATAAATGTGCAAGATGGATTTTGACAAGATGTATGAAATAGAACGAAATAAATTCTCCCCACAACTCTTAATTGCTTTTTAATCTTTTCCACTTACAACCTAATCCCATTAAATGATGCCGAAATGTGAAACGAAAAGAGTTAAAGTTTATATCACTTAACGTCCTCCGTAGTTTACTTTTACTTAAACAGCTTTTTTTAAATCATTTCACCCCAGACTAGCGAAGAATTCCACTAAGACAAAATGCGGTTACTGAGTGTATACAACTATAAGAAAAATAAAAACACTATTAATTCTTCTTCTTTTGCTATGCCATGTCCCTTTAGTACGTAGATGATCATCGCTCTCCACATCTTCCTGTACTTGTGTTGCTCTTAACATATTCTGTTCTGTTATTTCTCCGAAACTCTACCCTGCCATCCGCTTAATCAAGCCCATCAAGTATGTCACTCTCTGTTATCCCCTGTCTCCCCTTAACTCTGTCTACTGAGTATCAGGTTCTCCAAGCCCTCCTTCCTCGTTACATGTCCCAGAAATTTAAAATGTCTTTTACTGATGTTAAGTATAAGTTTTCTTTCCGTTTTCATTCTCTCCCAAAACTCGTCATTGCTCACTTGTTCGGTCTATGATATCCTCAGCATCCTTCTGTAGAACCACATTTCTGTTGCTTCGAGTCTTTCATTCATCTTTGATAAAATTATTCGGAATTTGCCGCCATACTGTTGTAGCCAGGTTTTGAACTCACAACTCTTTAATTCAAGTCACCAGATACAATCAACGTTTTTATCCACTGGACCATTTGTCCTTGAGGACAAGATAATCATATAAACCTTGCCCTCGACTGGCAATAAATCGCTTGCATGTGGATAGAGAACGGATTTAGCTAATGCAAAACATATAAAGACAAGATGTGTTTTCTCAACTGATTTATTTATACAATTCAAATAGAACCAAATCACATATCATGATTTATTATCGGCAGGGGGGTCCTGGGCATGACGGCAAACTGCATCCGGCAGCGAGGCCTCTGATTGGGAGGTTGTGAAGAGCATGGAACCACCTCTTAACTGCTGTTGTTCCCAGGTCTACCCTGACCCGGAGTGGTAGCACCTGTTAGGGTGCCAGCTATGGGCAAATAGTTAATCCCCAAACTGGGGTCAAAACACTATGAAAATATAGAAATACATACATAAAAATACATTTTTCAAGCAAAAATGTTACCAACAATACACTTTGAAGAAAAAATTATTACCATAACACATTTTTGAAGGAAAAATTATTCTCAACAAAACATTTTTGTATACAAAACTAGAAAACATTTTCTGTTTTCTAAAATAAAAAAGAATTAAAACAAAAAAAAATCACTAAAATCTGACTAAATCAACCTTTTCACTATGACCGAACATAAAAAATACCTTAAAAACCCCACATTTTTGGCATTAAATAACCCATAGAGGTGTTGATATGCCCTTAAATAAAACTCAAAGTCAAAGAAATTAGGCATAACCATAAATGTCTAGACTACGTAAATTAATAGCAAAGCTGGTTCATTTTGTCATTGCAAACTATTTTTATTCCTCTAATCTATTTTGCGCGTTTATAACTCTATCATTCGTCCGGACAGAATTACTTAAAGAAATAAACGATAGGTAGTTGTGGAGAGACATGATCGCTAACATAAAAGAGATGCAATTCCCCATCGCGAACACTCCGGGATCCTGTCAGCTTTTCAAACAATTCTGCTCTTTGTTCCGCGCTCTATATACTAGGTTGCAAACACAAGTGAAAATGCGTTTTATTTAGATAGTCAGAAAGATATATATATATATATATATATATATATATATATATATAAATTATCATTTCACCTAAGCAAGGCATTCCACTGCCACTATTGCGGTGGGGGCTTACATTGCGGAAATTGATGAGAAAGAGTAATTAGATATAGGAAATGTCAGAAGGAGGGTGATAGACAGGTAAGGATAGCGAGGATGAGGGTTGTGTAGATGGGAAGAGTGTTTGAGAGAATGGATGCGAGTTAGTGTGTTAGGTGGTGTCTATTGTCCTTACATTTAAAATCCTAGAGATTGTAGCTGTCTTGGAATCAAGTATGTGGAAGGGAATTCCACAGGCGGGAAGTGCGAGAAAAGAAGCTGTTGGAGTAGAAATTGCGGTTATATATTATCGGTTTCACTGTAAAAGGGTGGGACCTAGTTGCTAATCTAGTATCTCGCGCAAATTCGAACTTAAGGGGCACCAGTGATCTAAGTTCATCGGAACAGAAGCCGTAAAAGTAATTATAGAAGAGATACAGGGAAGCCACGTCGCGCCGGTGAGAGAGTGACTGCAGCCGTTCTGCCAAGTCAGTATCGATCACATTACAGATTCTCCGTTGTAGTTTGTCAAGAACCCCGAGGAGAATAGCAGGGGCACCCGACCAGATGTGGCAGCAGTTTTCAATACACGGGCGGATGGTAGATTTATATATGTGCAGGATAGATTCAGACGGGAAAAACTTCCGGGCTCTGCACAGAGAACCGACTTTCATAGCAGCGGATTTAGCAATGGATTCGATCTAGTCATTCCACTTGAGGTCCGCTGAGAGTGTGAGGCCAAGGAGGCGTAATGTTTCACTCTCTGGGAAGCAAGCCTGTTTCATGCTAATGGGAGGTCGGTGCGATTGTCTATTATGGTTAATTGATAGCAACTTCGTTTTGGAAGCATTAAAATTTACGAGCCATTCCTTACTCCAGTCCACTACGGATTTTTGATCGAGGCGAGAGTAAATTGTGGTGTCATCGGCGTACATGCCTACTTAGGAACTTATTACATCGGGGAGATCATTAATGTAGATTAGAAAGAGCTTATATATATATATATATATATATATATATATATATATATATATATCAATGAGATAAACCAGTCGAAAGTGAATAATTTTCATTATGGCTTCTTTATCATTTTCGTTCATATCCAAAGCGTGGATTGGATATAAAAGCAACCCACAATCAGGTTTGGATTATAATCTTTTGAGACCCCGAAGCTAATGAAGTTATGCCTCTCTCTTAGACAAAATCGCCCATCTAACTCGTCCGCACCCGTCCTGATTATTTTCACCAGTGATATATTTTAGCGACATTTACATAACTTGAAGCAAACTTATTGCAAAATCTTTAAATAAACTCATGTAGCTATTTTTTTTGTCAATAAAAACATTCTTTAAGAAACACTGCTATTTTACTGTTTACTGCAAACCAAATCAGCGCATATTTCAGAACAACCGTAGTAAAAGGAAAAAAAAGATTTTTATAACCAACACAATAAGAATGAAACAATGAAAATAAACATAAGCTTGTCACAATGATATCAGTTCAGTTTATGAAACTATTTAAAAGTTATAATAGCTAGAATATTAAATTTATTGCTTTATAAACATTTTAAGATTCAAACATTGTGAATTAAAATCAAACTAAACCCAATGAAACAAACTAAAAGATTATTTTCCTTGCTTTGCTTCCTGTAAAGTCAAATAAATATGTGTTTGTCATATTGATATCATTTCAGTTTATAAAACTATTTAGAAGTTTTAATATCTCGAAAATTAAAATCATTGTTTTGTAAAGACTTGAAAGGTACTATACTAGCCTAAAGGTTAACTGAGCCTGCGATCTAGGCTACAGCCTGTACTAGCCAAAAGGATAGTCCGACACTGCGATCTAGGCTACAGCCTGTACTAGCCTAAAGGATAATCCGGACCCTGCGATCTAGGCTACAGCCTGTACTAGCCAAAAGGATAATCCGACTTATGATCTAGGCTACAGCTCGTACTAGCCAAAAAGGATAATCCGACCCTGCGATCTAGGCTACAGCCTGTACTAGCCTAAAGGATAATCCGACCCCGCGATCTAGGCTACAGCCTGTACTAGCCTAAAGGATAATCCGACCCTGCGATCTAGGCTACAGCCTGTACTAGCCTAAAGGATAATCCGACCCCAGGATCTAGGCTACAGCCTGTACTAGCCAAAAGGATAATCCGACCCTGCGATTCAGGCTACAGCCTGTACTAGCCAAAAGGATAATCCGACTCCTGTGATCTAGGCTTACAGCCTGTACTAGCCAAAAAGGATAATCCGACCCTGCGATCTAGGCTACAGCCTGTACTAGCCAAAGTATAATCCATCCGTTATCAGGCTACAGCCTGTACTAGCCAAAAGGATAATCCGACCCTGCGATCTAGGCTACAGCCCGTACTAGCCTAAAGGATAATCCGACCCTGCGATCTAGGCTACAGCCTGTACTAGCCAAAAGGATAATCCGACCCTGCGATCTAGGCTGCTACAGCCTGTACTAGCCAAAAGGATAATCCGACCCTGCGATCTAGGCTACAGCCTGTACTAGTCAAAGGATAACCTGACCCTGCGATCTAGGCTACAGCCTGTACTAGCCAAAAGGATAATCCGACCCTTGGTGATCTAGGTCGTGCAGCCTGTACTAGCCAAAAGGATAATCCGACCCTGCTATCTAGGCTACAGCCTGTACTAGCCAAAAGGATAATCCGACCCTGCGATCTAGGCTACAGCCTGTACTAGCCAAAAGGATAATCCGACCCCGTGATCTAGGCTACAGCCTGTACTAGCCAAAAGGATAATCCGACCCTGCGATCTAGGCTACAGCCTGTACTAGCCAAAAGCGACAATCCCACACACTGCGATCTAGGCTACAGCCTGTACTAGCCTAAAGGATAATCCGACCCTGCGATCTAGGCTACAGCCTGTACTAGCTAAAAGGATAATCCGACCCTGCGATCTAGGCTACAGCCTGTACTAGCTAAAAGGATAACTGACCCTGCGATCTAGGTCACAGCCTGTACTAGCCGTTAGATGAACTAACCCTGCGATCTAGGCTACAGCCCACTTCAGCCAAAAGGATAATCCGACCCTGCGATCTAGGCTACAGCCTGTACTAGCCAAAAGGATAATCCGACCCCGCTATCTAGGCTACAGCCTGTACTAGCCAAAAGGATAATCCGACCCCAAACATCTAGGCTACAGCCCGTACACGGGGATAATCCGACCCTGCTATCTAGGCTACAGCCTGTACTAGCCAAAAGGATAATCCGACCCTGCTATCTAGGCTACAGCCTGTACTAGCCAAAAGGATAATCCGACCCTGCTATCTAGGCTACAGCCTGTACTAGCCAAAAGGATAATCCGACCCTGCGATCTAGGCTACAGCCTGTACTAGCCAAAAGGATAATCCGACCCTGCGATCTAGGCTACAGCCTGTACTAGCCAAAAGGATAATCCGACCCTGCGATCTAGGCTACAGCCTGTACTAGCCAAAAGGATAATCCGACCCTGCGATCTAGGCTACAGCCTGTACTAGCCAAAAGGATAATCCGACCCTGCGATCTAGGCTACAGCCTGTACTAGCCTAAAGGATAATCCGACCCTGCGATCTAGGCTACAGCCTGTACTAGCCAAAAGGATAATCCGACCTCACATTCAGGCCACAGCCTGTACTAGCCAAAAGGATAATCCGACCCTGCGATCTAGGCTACAGCCTGTACTAGCCAAAAGGATAATCCGACCCTGCGATCTAGGCTACAGCCTGTACTAGCCAAAAAGGATAATCCGACCCTGCGATCTAGGCTACAGCCTGTACTAGCCAAAAGGATAATCCGACCCTGCTATCTAGGTTGTGCCCGTACTAGCCAAAAGGATAATCCGACCCTGCGATCTAGGCTACAGCCTGTACTAGCCAAAAGAGTAATCCTGACCTTGCTATCTAGAAGCCACAGCCTGTACTAGCCAAAAGGATAATCCGACCCTGCTATCTAGGCTACAGCCTAGCTCAGCCAAAAGGATAATCCGACCCTGCTATCTAGGCTACAGCCTGTACTAGCCAAAAGGATAACTGACCCTGCGATCTAGGCTACAGCCTGTACTAGCCAAAAGGATAATCCGACCCTGCGATCTAGGCTACAGCCTGTACTAGCCAAAAAGGATAATCCGACCTCGCGATCTAGGCTACAGCCTGTACTAGCCAAAAGGATAATCCGACCCTGCGATCTAGGCTACAGCCTGTACTAGCCAAAAGGATAATCCGACCCTGCGATCTAGGCTACAGCCTGTACTAGCCAAAAGGATAATCCGACCCTGCGATCTAGGCTACAGCCTGTACTAGCCAAAAGGATAATCCGACCCTGCGATTCAGGCTACAGCCTGTACTAGCCAAAAGGATAATCCGACCCTGCGATCTAGGCTACAGCCTGTACTAGCCAAAAGGATAAACTGACCCTGCGATCTAGGCTACAGCCTGTACTAGCCAAAAGCATAATCCGACCCTGCGATCTAGGCTACAGCCTGTACTAGCCAAAAGGATAATCCGACCCTGCTATCTAGGCTACAGCCTGTACTAGCCAAAAGGATAATCCGACCCTGCTATCTAGGCTACAGCCTGTACTAGCCAAAAGGATAATCCGACCCTGCGATCTAGGCTACAGCCTGTACTAGCCAAAAGGATAATCCGACCCTGCGATCTAGGCTACAGCCTCCGTACTAGCCAAAAGCATAATCCGACCCTGCGATCTAGGCTACAGCCTGTACTAGCCAAAAAGGATAATCCGACCCTGCGATCTAGGCTACAGCCTGTACTAGCTAAAAGGATAATCCGACCCTGCGATCTAGGCTACAACCTGTACTAGCCAAAAGGATAATCCGCCCCTGCCTCCAATTTGTTCTGAAATCCCATATCTGTAGGATGTGAGAACCCATCTTTCATGTACGATGCTTTATCATTTTAGTAACCGAGATCAATTAGCAACATTTGTTATGATCTCTGAATTTCTAGATTGAGGACTTATCATGGTTTAATTAATTTAGATTCACACTGTTGTCGTTATTTTTGTTGTTTTTATCACAATGTTTAGGGTCACAATTAGCTGAAGCGTTGTAATAAAAACAAAAAGATGACAATTGTCAGATGACAAGTACCAGTTTATCAAGGCATAAAATTATATATGTGTATGTCTGTGTGTGAATGTATGTGTGCGAGAGTGTTTATGTGTGTGAGTGTGCGTGTGTATCTGTGTGCTTGCGTGTGTGTTTGAGTTTAAGTTTTGTTTAACGGCATATCAACACCTCTGTGGGTTATTTAAGGCAAAAAGTAGTGTTTTAAGGTATTTTTTGATGTTCAGTTATAGTAAAAAGGTTGATTTAGTCAAAGTTTGATGAAATGTATTTTATTTTAGAAACTGAAAATGTCTTCTAATTTTATATTCAAAAATGTGTTGATGGTAGTATTTCCCCCTTCAAAAATGTATTATGACAATATTTTTTTCCTTCAAAAATGTGCTATAGTAATATTTTTTCCTTGAAAAATTTATATTTTTCTATAAAAGCCTATTTTTATACTTTTATAGTGTTTTGATCCCAGTTTAGGGGTTAACTGTTTGCCCATAGCTGGGACCCTAACAGGTGCTACCACTCCGGGTCAGGGTGGACATGGGAACAACAACAATTAAGAGATGGTTCTATGCTGCTCACAACCTTCAAATCAGAGACCTTGCTGCCGGATGCAGTTTACGGTCATAACCAGGATCAGCGTGTGTGTTTATAAAACAACATATTGAAAAAGTCTCCAATTTTCCAAAATCGGATCAAAGAGAAATTACTTAAACCGAGGAGTTTTAAAACCCCTCGTATATATTACTGTAGATAATGGTTGACCCAATACTTGAAGTAGTTAAGATTGTAGTAATTGGAAAAGCAGCCTCACGGGAGTCGGTCCCACAGATTAGCTTTGAGAATTAAATTTCCCCCAAAATGTATTCACAATTCAGCAACAAATGACTCACTTCATTTTTTTTTTTCAGCTTTAACCCAATAGAAATAGTTATGGCATCCAGCTTAAGTTTCGAACAAAGCATCTGAACTCTAAAGAGCTACTGGAAAATTAAAAATTGCAGTTGAAGTGCAAAACAGGAGGGAGTTTACCAAAACGTGAACAAGAGATAAGTTTGAAGCAGGTAGAATTGTTCAGATTGTTCCCAATAATAATCCTGGGCGACCGGGGACATCGACAAGTCTTTCAAATCAAGAAGAGATGCTAAATATTTATCGCCATCAAAGTTCAAGAAATATCTGTTCGACAAGAAGCGGTATTTACCCGACTTCCCCACGGGAGCGAGATGTGACACAAGGTCAGTTTTTAACGTGGAAACCTTGATCGCGTACGCTCAGGTCACTGGTCAAATATTAAACAACACGCGCTTACTGGATACCAAAACCGGTCATTGCTTATCAAAGCTGGTCAAAAGCTAGTCTTAGCTGGTTATTACTTCAACCCGGCCGGCAGGCAGGAAGTGGGCATCTGAGAATAGATACTGCTCTTGATATTTACCCTACTCCCCCATTGGAGCGAGTTGTGACACAAGGTCAGTTTTTAACGTGAAGTACCTGAGCGCGTACATTTAGGCCATTGGTCAAAGATTACCCAGCCGCCGCTTATTCGGTAACTGGGTACAAAGCTGGTCATAGCTTGTCAAAGCTGGTCAAAAGCTAGTCTTAGCTGGTCATTGCTTCCAGGCCGGCGAGCGAGAAGTGAGTACCAGAGAACAGATACTACAATTTGATCCCGACAGCCATGCCGAGCAGCTCTTTATTTGTTGTAAAATTTACAATTATGGCACGAGGCCGAATTGGGGAGGGCAAAAACTCAGAGATAGATAGATAGATAGATAGATAGATAGATAGATAGATAGATAGATAGATAGATAATCAAACCGAGATAGATAGATAGATAGATAGATAGATAGATAGATAGATAGATAGATAGATAGTCAAACCGAGATAGATAGATAGATAGATAGATAGATAGATAGATAGATAGATAGATAATCAAACCGAGATGAGATAGATAGATAGATAGATAGATAGATAGATAGATAGATAGATAGATTATACACAAACTAAGGTATATAGATTGATTACAAACCGAGATAGATAGATAGATAGATAGATAGATAGATAGATAGATAGATAGATTTCGACGCTTAATCTTGCCATGTTTGCTTGATGTCTAATCTAAGAAAGGAAAAAATAATATGCACTCGTTACACTTGTCTCAACGCCACTCAGTACAATGACTCACCAAACTTCAAGCACCCTTCCACTCACACGGCTACACACTCAAACACACACTGTTCGCCTGTGAGAATTTCATGCCTTCTCATAGAAGCCCGAAATATACCAGCTTTTCAATCATCACCGCACTCAGCCGACTGACTCACCAATGACATGCAGACGCTAATCAGTGATATATTCAATGATTAAGCCCAATTTTCATAATGTCGGTTGATCCTATGTATGTCAAACTCCTCCCCGCTCGAACCTCGTACAATTCAAGACAAAATTAAACTGCTTTTCGACTTTGCTCCCTACATCAAATTTTCACGGTTTTCTATTAACTGCGAACTATTCCAAAACGGTATTTAATAAAGATTCCAAAGTCCATGTACGGTTATGCTAACCAAAACGGAAACCATAATAGTTCTTTCTTTACATGAAAAGATGTCAGTTATCAATTTGAAAAAGAGAGAACAAAAATCCTCTGCTAATGTTGCTAAGATCTACAGTAAAAATGGACCCTCAGCACGTTACTTTTATTAGAATATGTTGTTCTGTTTTAATAAACAGAAATCATTGTTTTGCCAAGTTCATTGTGAAGAATATTCTCAACTCTCTCACATTATACTGTAGTAAATAGAAAATTAAGAATTATCGCCCGGTTCACACTCCACCCACGTCTATTGAACAGGTAAAGAGGCTCATCCCTTGTTCCCTGATTAGGATGTGGTTTCCGGCTTTCTCTTTTCTAATCTTTTCTCTCTTACGTAGCCTCCTGCACATCAGTGGCGTTACCGCCTTGCTCGGGGTGATATGATAAAAAAAAATCATCCTTTTTCACTTTTACAAAAACTCACAATTACGTCTGAAATCCTGTTTTTTCCCAAATAGAAATAGAATCGACCATGTGCTTGAAGAAAAGGTCGAAACCGGATTTCGCAAGTAGATGTAAAATTGATATTCTGACCAATGGGAGCGACTTACAAGACTAAAGGGACTTAGCGATCCACTGCGAAAATCTGAAAGGACTTCGATCAGAGTCAGCCAGTCACTCAGATGGGAGCAGCGAGAGACACAACTAAAATATAACGGGAGAAGTTTCAAGTAATCCGGACAAGTAATCCTCCTTCCTCTTCTTGTGGTGATTCCTTTTACTTCTTCTTCTCCATCCAAAGACATTCCTATCTAATACGTACAGACGTACGTACGCATAAACTCCCTCCCACAATTTACTACTACAAACATTTTCTATACTCTTGATACCCTTAGCTCATTAGTTGTTTCTCATAGAACTTTTAACTACTACCTACTCTTGACATTCTATTCTTTTAAGAAATTTCTATTTTAACATGAAAATGTATATTTTATTCTTCGACTATTCCATACTATTCCACGCATCCCAACCTGCTATCTATTTATACACATATCTGAGGATTTCCAGTAATAGTATGATCACGTGTATCTCCACACAACTACATTCACTTATTGTACATATACACACGCGACAATCCCGTGATAATCTTGCTTTCCCGCATCTTTACGGGATGTAAATATAGTAGACATGTGGTACACCCAGGGACAGTTGCAGCAGAACCAGAGAATATAAAAGAAGGCAGTTCATGGCTATTGCGGGGTTCGCGTTCTTCAATATCAACGAATTCTCTCACACATTTTGTGTTTTTTCGTAAATTAAATATTCGTTTGTGATTTAGCTCTGTGTTTTGGTAAATCATTTTCTCTTCTTTTGTTACAACTTTCAACACGTAACAATTAGAACTGAAATTAATATATGCAAGATTACACAGCTTTTGCATCATTCCTTCGTAGTCTGTCGATGTTGTTTTCAGTACCAATCTCTTTTCTTGTTATAATTGTTATATTTTATTATGAATTATTGTTGTTACTTTTTTATTGTGCCTCTTAAGACTTACGGTAAGAACGAATATTCTACCAGGCACATAATGTTTATTACACTGTATTGCTATAATTGTTCCATTTTTTCCGAAAGAATTACTTATTCAGTTTCTAAAATGATTGCTTTTTTATCCTTGGGCCTAATAAATACAAAAGAAAAACCTTCTCGTTTAACGAAACTAGAAGGATTCCTGGGTACAATAAAAATAACGTACGTAGTAACTTTTTTCGTTTTCTTTTGCATTCGTCTTTTCTTTTTCTTTCCTTTTCTTTTTTATTTATTTATTTTTAAGTTGTTTAATCCATACTGCCGTTAATAATGAAGTTACTTAAGATTTAGACAAATTTAAATACTGTTGCTTATTTTAAAAATTGTCTATTTTATTAGTTACTAGCAGTTTAACCCGGTTTTCACTCGGGTAGTTTTAGGAATAATAAGAATAAAAAACATATGATGAATTTACATAGCAAATACTTACACAACGTCCACCATTGTCACTTTTATAGATATAGACTAGCAGTTTAGCCCGGTTTCACTCGGGTGGTTTAAGGAATAATAAGAATAAAAAACATATGATGAATTTACATAGCAAATACTTACACAAAGCCCACGCTCGTCACTTTTATAGATATAGACTAGCAGTTTAGCCCGGTTTCACTCGGGTAGTTTAAGGAATAATAAGAATAAAAAACATATGGTGAATTTACATAGCAAATACTTACACAACGTCCACCCTCGTCACTTTTACAGATATAGATAACAATATAGAATGTCTCTATTGGATTAGGGTAGGAGGGGGAGGGGCAACATATATAGATATAGATAATATAAAGTTGGGTGATCGATTCTATATTATAAGCAATACATAAACTGATCCCTGACATTGTGGGGTGATAATATATATTTTTCTACTCCTAATTTTGGCTTTCTGAAAAATTTCAAGGTGTTAGCGTTCTAAAATTTTGATCTACATCTGAGCGCAACTCCTGTCGAGCTAGACCGCAAAATACAGACGCTAAGTCGAATCTATCAAACAAACAAATACTTACACAACGTCCACCCTCGTCACTTTTATAGATATAGATTATTGTTAATCTCTTAATCTGCCTTGTTTATAGATTAAATATTATTTCAATCAGTCTATTGATTTTATATGCTAACAATTATTGGGTTATTTAATGTCGAATTTTGTATGAGAGCCCCAGTGATGATCAAGCGGACAAGACAATAATAGCAGCCATAACACCATATTGGGGCTAGTATTTATTAAATAGGCGTCTATGTATCTAAACTTATTTATAAAAGGAAATTTGGCTGTGTGTGTCTGTGTGTGTCCCCGTTACCTATAGACTCCGAAACGGCTGAACCGATTTTCTTGAAAATTTACACAGTTGTACTATTAGCGTCTGCGAGTGTTCTTAGCTAGGTCTTGTGTCAAGGTACCCCCGATAAATATCGAAAATCGATAATCGAAAAAATCGGGTTACAGAAGGAGTGGTCCGATTTTAATCAAATTTGATACACTCATAGACAAAGACATAAGAAACGGTATTCAGAAGTTTCAAGGTTGCAGTTCTTACAATAGTGCAGAAAATCGATATATATATATATATATATATATATATATATATATATATATATATATAAGGCAAGATGTCTGGGTGTGTGTCTGTTTATCTGCCTGTATGTCTGTATTTTTTCAGCCCTTTTATTTTAGTTTTTGCTTCGGGTTTGACTCTAAGTAGGTATAATTGTAGTTCTTAGTCTCAGCCATGATACCATTTACTCGGAAGACTTATTTAACCTTCAAAATTCAGTTTACGACAACAAAACTTATTTGATATCGATACCAGGAAATCTAAATTTTACTTACATCCATTCATTTTTCTTTCAGTCTACGGTTTCGACTGGAAACAACTTTTGCTTTTTAGTCTTTCGTGCCAACGTCCAAAGAGTCTGAGCTCCAGGCCCATGGATTAGTTTTAATGCTTTCATTACACCCGAGCAACGCCGGGCTATACTGATAGTTTATTATATAGATATTTATGTACAGAGATAATAAATATTTTGACAATATACACGATTTCAAACAACCATTGCAATCTCACAACAAATACTCTGCGGTTAGTTGAGCAGTATTTAGTTTGTTCACATTAAGAGTTGCAATAATTTCCATTTGGATGAAATCAAGGAGAGGCAGTTTTGGAAAACAAAGCAATAGATTTGGCCTATGATTGATTAACTAATTAAAATTTAGGTTCTAATTAATCGAAATTATCTTCATTATCGTTTCATTTCTATCTTATCTCATTAAAATACTGGACAACATTTACTATTTGCATTTTTTTACCCTTTTTTTTTTTACAACAGAATATTGCGAAAATTTTTTCTTGCATGTTAATTCGTTTAATTCAGGTGAGGCGGGAAGAAAAGAAAGAAAAACGACAGGAACGATGTCACTGAGTGCAGAAATAGTGTAACCATGGCAACGCTATAAATATGACGGAATATTGATTCTATTCGGAAACACTTTCATTAATGTTTTACAATTGTTGCTATGACAACAGGAGCGGGAGTCAACAAGTGCATTTTCTTATCTTCATAGAAAAACCTTCTTCAAAGACATACGGTTGTGTATACGTGAGTCTACGTGTGTGTCTGTTTTTTTTTTTTTTTATATATATATATAAAAGAAGAATTTACGCTACACAAAAGACATTTCTGTTGACAGGAAGATCGTTTTCCTAAAGTTTTCCTTTTGAATGAAAAGGAACGATTCTCTACGAAAAAAAAAAAAGTACCTGAACGTGTTCAAAATAGCTTATGACATACATTCACTTTGCATTAAAAAAAACAAGTCAAGCGCATATCTCTGAATAGTTACCAAAGAAATTAAGACACAGTCGAAAGATCAAAGTGAATCCATTTAGTGAAGACATGGATTCAATTTGACGAAACTATTAATTAAATAGTGAATAAATAATCAAATATATTTATTACGATTTACATTGTTCGAAATATTGCCCTTACTTTTATTGCCAAATTCACGACGATTCGGCCGTTGTGCTTTTCAGCCTTCTTCAAGTGATATACGTTTGAATTTCGAACCAAACCCTTTATTTCGTCCATCGGGGTAGATTGTTCTACTTCCACGTGCCATGCCTATCCTGAATTCCTTTTAGTTACTTAACTCTTCAAGTTTTTGTTCACCTCAGCAGTGGCCAGGTATTGAACTCAGAACTCTTTGGGTTGGGTCACTTTTTTATTACTTCGACCAACACTTCTATCCACTGGGCTGTCAGTTAGGGAATTTTGAGGCTTAAAAACTTAATATCTCAGTAATTTTTTTTTTTTTTTACCACACCTCATATTATAATTTTTATTATTGCTTTAGGATCGATATCATATAGACAGATCATATTATAGTTCTATTTGTTCTTTAGTTAGTTTATAGATAGTGTTTTTATCAAAACTAAGTAATTAAAAATGATCATATTTCTTAACGTTCCATAAAAAATACCATGTTTCTAGGCATTCCAATTTAGATTGGCATATAACTACTTATAATTATTTTTTTTTTTTAATCGTATCACCCCAAGCAAGGCGGTAACGCCACTGATGTGCAGGGTGCTATGTAATAGTGAAAAGATTGGAAAAGAGAAAACCGGAAACCACATCCTAAACAGGGAACAAGGGATGAACCTCTTAACCTGTTCAATAGACGTGGGTGGAGTGTGAACCGGGCGATAGATAGATCTATCTACTCCAACTGAAAAAAACAAAAACAAAGTGAAAAGACTGGAAAAGAGAAAGCCGGGAACCACATCCTAAACAGGGAACAAGGGATGAACCTCTTAACCTGTTCAATAGACGTGGGTGGAGTGTGAACCGGGCGATAGATTAGTCTATCTACTCCAATTTAAACTGTTAATCTTTATTGTTATATTCACAATGTTTGGCCACTCTAGCTTTTATGTGATATGCTTTGGAATTTTGAACTGAAACCTTTATTTTCTCAACTGGGGTAGATTGTTCTAGTTCCATATGTCATGCGTCTTCTGGATATTTCAGTTTCAGCTAATTCCTTTTAGTAACTTAAATCTTCAAGTTTTTGTTCACCTCTGCTGTGGCCAGGTATCGAACCCAGAACTTTGGGTCAAGTCACTGGATTACTTTAGGTACTCCCAATAATTCTCTGAAAAAGCAACAGAAAATGAAGAAAAAGGCTCCCAGCTCAATAAAAACAAAGTTTTTCCGTCAAAATATTTATGCTATTATTAAGAGGAAAGATAAAATATTTTTCATTATTTTTTTTAAGATTTTTAAATTATTTCTAACACGTTTGAAATTTTGGCAAAATATCTTTCTTTTTTTTTTTCGTCAGCGGTTAACCAAAATTGTTACCAGAGCTTACTATGGATATTGTAATATTAGCAACCCATTTTTTTTCCGGAAAAAAACATAAATTTGGACATTTTTGCAAAGCCAAATAATTGTCGAATTTTAATTAAACTTTCAGTACTTATATAAAAATGAATTAAATTGTTTTTTAAATCATTTTTTATAAAATCTTGGTATATATACAAATGTACATTACGCAAAGTGACCTGTGTTTAACTAATAATAATTACAATACAAAATTTAATTTCTTGAAATTTCATGAATTTACGTGGAGAGCTGTAACATATATAGCCAAGTGAAGAGAACTGTTTTAGAATTCCGAGTTCTCCGGCATTTACTGTTTTAAAAAGTGCTCAATACAACAAATATTGTAGAGCATAATATAATTTTTTTTTTTATTATTTAAAATTAATATAGTTTACATTGCAACACGGAAATTTATATGTTTCAGGATTTTTATCTCGTCATCAGGCAATGTTAGCTCATTGTTGTGATTTTCATTTTAGCATAAGAAACAATATGCTTGTTATTTATGGATGTGGGAAGACAAAACATTATGTGTGTGTTGAATTTAACTAATCAGAATAGCGATTCACTTTAAATTTGAAAAAAGGTTATATTTTGGGGGAATAAAGATATCTTTTTCAGTTCAAACGGCAAAAGTGTCAGCCGATCAAAAGCCCCTGTCAAGACTGCATTTCCGTTGATGTATCCATTATTGTTACAAGATTACTATCTTAGTATCCAATCATTTTCTAAAACAAAAAAGAAAGAAAAAGAAACATTTTATATTTTTGATCTGACTTAAAGGGACCATTGAGTGTAACTATACTATTTTTATTTTGATTCAGAATTCATTTTATTCTAATTTTTCATAAAACTCTTAATTTCTAAAAAATTTTAATATCGATTTATTTATTAAAAATTTAAATTGCAACCTAATCGAGACGAGTTTGATATCTGCAGATATATTTGTCAAATAGAATGACGCAATAAAAAAAGGATTCTTAGCAACCATTAAAGAATAAGCCAATGAAACGTGTACGGAAATAATATGCTTATTATCGCTATGGGACAGAATTTGATGGATACTGAGGAAACTTAGAAGAAACTGACTTAATTGAGAAGAATTTGAACAGTATTTGCCTATATTTCTCAGATGAGGTAGTATTTACAGTATTTACAGTATTTACATTATTCGGACTATTGTCTTCATCTATGTTTCGACGTTTCGACTGTTGTACGCACCGGCATTCTTCAGGTGCTAGGAATTTCTAACCGAAAACTTTATTGCAACCACTGGGTGCATATGAATTCCATTCCTTCTGTAGTAATGCTCGATTAGAAGTCATGCGTTATCTCCCTCTAACCCTGCAAGTTACTTGTTCACCACTGCTGTAGCCTATTATTGAACTCATAACTCTTTGCGTCAAGTCGCCGGAACTAACCAATGTCTATATCCACTAGGTCATGTGTCCTTAAGGACAAGAACAACTGAATTTTGGGGACTTATAAACCTAATGTTCAGTAACGTTTTTTCACCAGAGTTCATATTGCAATTTTTTATGTGAATGGTTTTCTCTAGTATTTTTTATGTTAATGCTTTTTTCTGGTATTTTTACCAGTGTTAATATTGCAATTTTTGAGACTAATGATTTTCTCTGGCACACCATATTACTGGTTTCCAGACTGTGTTGCTTGGTCGACTTAGGAGATTTTTGTAACCTAGAATATGTGCTGATTCTTTAAGTTCACGTAGTTTCCATTGGCGTTCTCTATCTATTATTTCAAATTCATCCCATAGGGGTCAGTGATCCCCTTTCTCCCTCCATATATGGTTAGCTACGCCTGATTTTTCTATCTCCCATTTTAGAAATTCCTAGTATTTGATTTAATATAATCACTCCACTTCAGACCCAGAAGGCGCTGCTCTCATGTTGGTTAGCATTAGCCATATTGATGGAAGACAACAAAGGATCTCTATGTTAATTAAAAGATAGCAATTTCATTTTGGAGTCGCTGAAATTCGCAAGCCATCCCTCTCCCCTATTAATGAATAAATAAGGGTAACTTTCAAGGACGGCTACCAGAAGGAGTAAATATAGTTGAGTAATCAGAATAACTAACTAGCTAAGCACAGAACTGATATGAGCAGACGGAGATAGATAGATAGATAGATAGATAGATAGATAGATAGATAGATAGAATAAAAAGAGATGGATACATATGAAGAGACTGAGATAGATATGATAGATGAGATAGATAGATAGATAGATAGATAGATAGATAGATAGATAGATAGATAGATAGATAGATGAATAAAAAGAGATGGATACATATGAAGAGACTGAGATAGATAGATAGATAGATAGATAGATAGATAGATAGATAGATATGAATAAAAAGAGATGGATACATATGAAGAGACTGAGATAGATAGATAGATAGATAGATAGATAGATAGATAGATAGATAGATAGATAGATAGATAGATAGATGTGATTAGCCTAAGACGTTCAAACGTATAGATAGATAGATAGATAGATAGATAGATAGATAGATAGATAGATATGAATAAAAAGAGATGGATACATATGAAGAGACTGAGATAGATAGATAGATAGATAGATAGATAGATAGATAGATAGATAGATATGAATAAAAAGAGATGGACACATATGAAGAGACTGAGATAGATAGATAGATAGATAGATAGATAGATAGATAGATAGATAGATAGATAGATAGATATGATTAGCCTAAGACGTTCAAACGCATAGATAGATAGATAGATAGATAGATAGATAGATAGATAGATAGAATAAAAAGATGATAGGATAGATAGAAGAAGACTGATGGATAGATAGAATAGATAGATAGATAGATAGATAGATAGATAGATAGATAGATAGATAGATAGATAGATAGATATGAACCGACTGGGATAGATAGATAGATAGATAGATAGATAGATAGATAGATAGATAGATAGATAGATAGATAGATAGATATGAACCGACTGGGATATGATAGATAGATAGATAGATAGATAGATAGATAGATAGATAGATAGATAGATAGATAGATATGAATAAAAAGAGATGGATACATATGAAGAGACTAGAGATAGATAGATAGATAGATAGATAGATAGATAGATAGATAGATAGATAGATAGATATGAATAAAAAGAGATGGACACATATGAAGAGACTGAGATAGATAGATAGATAGATAGATAGATAGATAGATAGATAGATAGATATGATAGAGATAGATAGATAGATAGATAGATAGATAGATATGAATAAAAAGAGATAGATAGATAGATAGATAGATAGATAGATAGATAGATAGATAGATAGATATGAATAAAAAGAGATAGATAGATAGATAGATAGATAGATAGATAGATAGATAGATAGATAGATAGATATGAATAAAAAGAGATGGACACATATGAAGAGCCTGATAGATAGATAGATAGATAGATAGATAGATAGATAGATAGATAGATAGATAGATAGATAGATAGATAGATAGATAGATATGATTAGCCTAAGAGAGTGCATCAATAATTCTATTGGGTAACTTATTTATAAAGGGGGATTTTTCAACCAAAGAAATCTTTTTTCAATTTTTCTTCTCCCAGATTTTCACATGTACAATGTTGGTGTCTAACTCTGAGCATAAATTCATGATGTCATTCTTACGCTTTTTATCTTGAAATCCTTTGATAATGCGTAATTGTGCGCCATTATGAAAAGGTAGCGTCTGCTTTGACTCAATTTCTTCTCAGAAAAAGTAGATATATATCTTTCCACAACTTTTTGTGATTTATTTTTACATTTATATTTTTATTTATATCACCAATTTATTCATAATTTCATTTATAATTTCCCATTTACGTTAATGAGTTGAAAATCAATTTATTATTGTCCTAATTATTTGTTGTGCAATTGTTCAAATTTCCCGACCCAATAGGTTTTCTGTAATTTAAAAAAATGTTTTTGTGTTTTGTTTTTGCATTACTTTTTGTTTAGTTTTGTTTAGATTTTGTTTGTTCGAAAAAAAAAAAGGAGCAAAACTTATTGCAAGGAATTAAATTTTTCCCAAAGAAATAAAAAGAAACTCTTTAAAATTAATTTTTAAAAATCCAGATTAGATCTTAGCATAATTAATTTTACGCCTAATTTTACCGAAAAATATTAAGTCTAAAAAGAAAATGAGACTAAAAAAAATATGCAAAAGTGAAATTAATTCTTTTGTAATTAATTTTCTGTGTGTTGCTAAACTTAATGGAATGCTAACTGACTGTTTCCTGAAACAAGTCATTATTGAATTCCTGGTTAGGGAAAAGAAAGTGGCTGATCGGAATTGGGAAAGTCGTTGAGAATATCAAAATATCCAAGCTTAATGAAACGACCCACTGTGCCATGAAGTTACCACAAGGCATAATAAATCAGAAATCACAGAACGCAATGTGTATTTTATTCTGAATTTTACTGATGTTAATTAGGGATAACAGACTTTTGTTAATATGAATTAGAACACTCTTAGCTACTGGCGTATGTTTACATGGTATATCCCACGCTAAAAGTCTGCCTTCTTCTACCATAGCTCAGAGGTAGAATCGCCGACTGACGCCAATTCGGTCGGGTTTCAATCATGGGTAAAAGCAATCGGATGTCTAACCGTACTGATGGGCTGTGATACACGAAACAGGTTTGTCTGCGGATGACTATTTACGCTCTCACACCCTGATTGAGTACTCTGGAAGAATGGTAGACTTTGATAAAACAGTAGCTACTCTAGCATCTACGCACCATTAATTCAGTAATGAATTAGAACACACTTAGCTACTGGTGTATGTTTACATGGTATATCACATGCTAAATGTCTGCCTTCTACCGAGCGCCCATAGCTCAGAGGTAGAATCGCTGATTAATGTCCATTCGTTGGATTTCAATACTGGATAAAAGCAATCAGATGTCTAACCGTACTGATGAGCTGTGATACAGCGAAAAAGTTTTTAGCAACCCTTGATTACAGCACTTTTGGCTTGTGTAATAACGTTTCTTCTTTTTTTCAAACAATACCGGTCAGTATCAAGCTAGTTTGATCTATGAACGATAGTTGACTTATATTTTGGGATGAAAGCTCAAAGAAGAAACGTAATTGTGAATTTTAACGAGAGTAAATAATAAGATGGCGTCAGTATGGCAAGTCAAATAAAGAAATCGTTAGGTTTTCCAGGTTAATCTTCAAACGGTTAATAATATTGTCAAAAAATTTCATGAAGAAAGCCATTGTCGTGTAGAACAACGTTCAAAAATACCAAACATCGTGTCTGGACGAACACAGAGGTCGCTGAAGTGGGAAGTCATCAGAAACCGTCGTCAGAGTGTCAATGATGTCGCTATCAGCATGGAAACTTCACCATATGCGGTAAGAAAGACTCAGAAAGAGCTAGGCCTTCAAAGAACAGTTGCGAGAAAGAAGCTCTTGACTTTAGAGGTAAATAAGAACAGGGTTATGGACTGGGCGAGATTATTCGAGAGCAAAGGTTATGAATTTTGACATTGTGTAATTTGGTCAGATGAAAGTAAATTCTGCCAATATTTGGATTCGAGATAGGTTTATCAGAATGAGACTTCAAACACTGAATGTCTGCTGGCGACCGTGAAACATGGAGAAACTGGAGTAGTGGCGTGGGGTGCCGTCTGTTTTGGAGGGAAATATGAGCTGATTCTTGTTGACGAGTGGTTGAATGGCCAAATATTAGAGGAAGGATTACTCCCACTATTTGAGAAAAACTACTCCCACTATTTGAAACCAATATCTACCTTTACAAGAAGGTTGAGTGCCATGTCCTACGATCAAAATAGCAAAGGCCTGGAAGGAATAGCCAGGAATCAAAACACTGTCATGGGTAGTCCAAAGTCATGACATGAATCTAACAAAGCATTCCCCCTTTCCTCTCGTTTCTTTCTTTCTCTCTTGTTTTCCTCTTTGCTTTTTATTTCTTCTGTGTTCCTCTCTTTCCTCTTTCTTTCCCCTTTTTGATTTCTCTTTTTACTTTCTCATCTTTCCTACCCTCTTTATCTCGTAAGAAAAGTTTTTCAAAACTAAAAGAAAGTGCGTTTTTTTTAAATATTTTAAGTGTTCTTTTAAAACGTTTATTATCCTTATTATTAACTATCTGATGAGTCATTGTTTTTTAATGTCGAAACAAAATGTATAATTTTGTAGTAGATTGTAGTTTGTACATGTTCTAAAGTATAATTTACAATAAATATTCATTGCTCTATTTTTATATTGAGCACTGTTTAAAATTAATGATTTGAAGGTTGCAATTATTTTCATCGTTCTTTATTCGTTTGGATATATATATATATATATATATATATATATATATATATATATATATATATATATATTGACATAATATTACATTGCCGCAGACCCATACTTTTCCACAAAGGTAAAGCATGGATCAAGAAATCCAATAACGGAGCATTCGATGTGCTACAAGGATCGTATGATGGAGCAGAAATTTCAGAATTGATAGGAATATACATTTTACGAAGAAAAGTTCGCTTCAGATCATCCAGGTTGTTGTGTGCTTTTGCACAAAGAGACATGATCGACCAAGCATGTATCACGTATGGCACTTAACTGACTGACTGATTAAACAAAATAAAAAAAAATGTCTCACAAGCATCAATGATTCATTTGCGAACGAAGTGTCCGTGGTCCCACCAGGCCCTGGCAAGTCGCTTACCGAACCAAATTGTCTAAAACGTTGAATCAACCGACATGAAATCGGATAATGGCTATTTAGCATGGAAGTATCGGCGCTATTCTCTTTGGCTGCAAATAATGAATTGGTGAAACGATCTCAGTTAGAATGACTAGATTGAATCTGAAGCTGATGGGGAGTTGGTTAATCTTTCTTTGCTTCGCCTTGTGCCAGACTTAACGGAACTCCCTACAGCTTACAAGGTTTATGCAGAATTATCATCAGAATGTTTTCATCAGAAGGTTGTTTTTCAGTTGGAATCTGTGGATTAGTGTAGAAGAGTGGAATAATAAAATATACATTGTGAATGTTAAAATGTCTATTGAACAGGTTAAGAGGCTCATCCCTTGTTCCCTGTTTAGGACGTGGTTTCCGGCTTTCTCTTTTCCAATCTTTTCACTATTACGTAGCCCCCTGCACATCAATGGCGTTAACGCCTTGCTCGGGGTGATACGATTAAAAAAAACAAAAAAACAAAAAAATAGAAATTTATTAAATGGAAGGAATAACAAGAATTCGTAGAAATGTTCATAGTAGTAATTGTTGAAAGAAGAAAGGAGAAAGAGAACAAGGTGCGACCTGATCTTATCTCCAGATCGATTTGAAATTGAAGTCATATTTTAGTTGTTTCCTCTCTCTCTCTCTCTCTCTCTCTCTCTCTCTCTCTCTCTCTTTCTCTCTCTCTCTCTGACTGACACTGATGAAGTCCTTTTATTTTATTCTCTCTCTCTCTCTCTCTTTCTCTCTCTGACTGACTCTGATGAAGTCCTTTTATTGTAGTTTAAATTTTTCGCACTTACCCGTGAAGTACTTTTTAATCTTGCAAGTCGCTCCCATTAGTCAAAAATCATTTTAACACCTACTTGCGAAATTTGGTTTCGACTTTTACTTTAAGCACATGGTCAACCCTTTTTCTATTTGAGAAAAGCCAGGATTTCACACATCGTTGTGAAGTTTTGTAAAAGTGAAGAAGAAGGTTGATTTTAATTAATTTCTTATCCGATACAGGTCACTGTATCAAGCCATGAAGTTTTTTTCCAGTCAGAATCCATTTTGCACATTTGTAAATCTACAATTTGTCCGTACATTGAATACTGTTGTCATATCTGGTTGGGTCCTGATATTCATCTTGAGGTTTTCGATAAAATCCAAAGATGATCTGCAATATACTATATAATGACCTGACAGCCCGCCTTCAGTCACTTTCTCACCGATATGATGGGGCTTCCCTCTGTCTTTTCTACAATTATTTTCACAGCAACTGCTCTGACGATTTTTTTCCCTGGTTCCACAATCACATGTACTTAAGAGTGCTGCTAGATAGGTATCAATCCTTTTGCTGTCGAAATAGTTATCTATTCTAACAGTTTCTTTTCTCGCACTTCTTGTATGTGGAACTCCTTTCTGTTTGCTTGCTTCCCTAATAGCTACAATCTCGAAAAGATTAAATGCAATGTCAAGGCCTTTTTCTATCTTCACGATTCCCATCCATTTCTTATCCTTCCTTCGACATCCTCTGTACCTTGTTTGTTTGTTTGTTTGTTTGTTTGTTTGTTTGTTTGTTTGTTACTCACTTTAACCCCCCTGGACACTAGTGATGGTCCTGCCTTGATTACATAAATAAATATAATCCAAAGTAAATTCCAGGAATATCATCCTTTGTTCAGTTTTGATTTTTTTTTCCTGTGAGTAATTTCCATAGGCTAAACTCAGTCAGCCAGTTAAGTGCTATACGTGATACACGCTTTTGGGCGATCATGTCTCTTTCGAGACATGACTGACTGGGCAAAAAATTATCCCGCAGTAGGTTGCCATTACTTTCTGCGGTAGACTGGCTGCTAACCAAGGCTATAGAAACCACTCTGTCCTATTATTTGACTCATAGCTAGAGGAACAAAAGATGTATTATATTATAACGTAGTAATTAGTGGGAGATTAGTTTATTACTTCATAACAATAAAAAACTTATCACCACTTTATGACCTGTAGAAACCTTAATCATGATTCCAACTATTATACTCAGTCAGTCAGTTAAGTACCATAAGTGATACAGGCTTTGGGCGATCATGTCTCGAAAGAGACATGACTGACAGGGCAGAAGATTATCCTGCAGTAGGTTGCCATTACGTTCTGCGGTAGACTGGTCGACAGCCAAGGCTATAGAACCCAATCTGTCCTATTATTTAACCCATAACTGGAGGGAAAAGACGGATTAATACCTTTTTCAATGGTATTTGTGCGTAAGTGAATGCAAGGTAATTCAACTGGAATTCGAACTCGTCTCCCCGATTTGTTGTTCTGAGTCGATATCCACTGCACCACAACGCATATCCATATGCTAAATTAAATTCTGAAAAAAAAGCATAAAATATCTGATAAGTTATGTCACTTTTAAAAAAAACTCGCTGACATTTGTGACGCTTAGTTCTCTTTCTTAAGCAAAACAAGAATTTGGTTGTAGTTTAAATATTGAATCAAAACTTTTCAGAGACGCCATTTTGGAGTTGTTTGCAGAAATTTCTGGGTAATACAGGAAACGAACAGTGGAATTGAGGATCACGTAACAAACCATCTAAATTAAAACGGACGTTAAGATATGAAGATATTTTTCCTATTCATTTGTTTCTTTCTCTATGTCGGCCTTTTTCTCTTCCTCTCTCCCAATCTTTCTCTCACTCTTTTTCTCTTATTATGCCCCCCCCCCTTCTTTTCTATTGTCACACTTGATTTTTATACTTATCTTTCTTTCTCTATCTTACGTCCGTTCCCATTCTCTGTATCTCATTCTTAGTCTTTCACGCTCTCGTTATCTCTCTCACACACACTCTCTCATGCGCGCATGCCCTCTCTATTACACATTGCCTTTCTCTCTCTCTCTCTCTCTCTCTCTCTCTCTCTCTCTCTCTGTTTCTGATTTATCTCTATCCTTTTTCTTTTTCTTAGACATTCACTTTCCCTTTCCCTCTTTCCCTCACTTTTTCTCATTTTATTCTCATACTTTCTCTCGTTCTCTCTTTTTTCTTTTTTCTTTCTTTCTCTCTTACTCTCTATCATTTTCTCTTTTTAATATATTTTTTTTTATATTCTATTTTTCACTCACTTCATTTGTTGCTTATTTTGCTCTCTCGTTCTCTGTTTAAGACTTTTTCTATCTCTCTCATTTTTAATTCATTGTCCTTCACATTCCTTGTTCCTGCCACTGTATTTTTCTCATTCATTTTCTCTCACTTTTATTGATCCTTTCTTGCTCTTTTCCTCACTAACTTTTACTCGCTTTCTCTATCCTCTCTTTCTCTTTCCCTCTCTATCTTTTACTCGCTTTCTCTATCCTCTCTTTCTCTTTTCCTCTCTATCTGAAATCGGTTTCTCTATCCTATCCTCTCTTTCTCTTTTCCTCTCTGTCTTTTACTCGCTTTTTCTATCCTCTTTTTCTCTTTTCCTCTCTATCTTTTACTCGCTTTCTCTATCCTCTCTTTCTCTTTTCCTCTCTATCTTTTACTCGCTTTCTCTGTCTTCTCTTTCTCTCTTCCTCTATATCTTTTACTCGCTTTCTCTATCCTCTCTTTCCCTTTCCCTCTCTATCTTTTACTCGCTTTCTCTATCCTCTCTTTCTTTTTTCCTCTCTATCTTTTACTCGCTTTCGCTATCCTCTCTTTCTCTTTTCCTCTCTATCTTTTACTCGCTTTATCTATCCTCTCTTTCTCTTTTCCTCTCTATCTTTTACTCGCTTTCTCTATCCTCTCTTTCTCTTTTCCTCTCTATCTTTTACTCGCTTTCTCTATCCTCTCTTTCTCTTTTCCTCTCTATCTTTTAATAGCTTTCTCTATCCTTTCTTTCTCTTTTCCTCTCTATCTTTTACTCGCTTTCTCTATCCTTTCTTTATCTTTTCCTCTGTATCTTTTCCTCGCTTTCTCTATCCTCTCTTTCCCTTTTCCTCTCTATCTTTTACTCGCTTTCTCTATCATGTCTTTCCCTTTTCCTCTCTATCTTTTACTCGCTTTCTCTATCCTCTCTTTCTCTTTTCCTCTCTATCTTTTACTAGCTTTCTCTATCCTCTCTTTCTCTTTTCCTCTCTATCTTTTACTCGCTTTCTCTATTCTTTCTTTCTCTTTTTCTCTCTATCTTTTACTCGCTTTCTCTATTCCTTCTTTCTCTTTTCCTCTCTATCTTTTACTCGCTTTCTCTATCCTTTCTTTCTCTTTTGACGTGTTGTGCGTTCTTTCGCATCTTTGACGTGTTTCATTTGAACTCTTACACCGACAAGAAATATCGTTTTTTTTTTACCCCAAAATCTTTGCGGATACCAAAACCTGACCCCACCACCACCACCACCACCACCACACACAAACGTTTGCTGGAGGTCAGCCGCTTGAGCCAAAAGATGAAATATTTTCACAGCATCGGCCGAAGAAGTTTAGAAAGCTAACAAATTCAGACAAATACGTCGACGAAAAATAAAAACATTCAATACGGTATAAGTAAGCAGGAAAACAAGTATTAGTCAAAGATTTGTTGACAGAGTCCCCGGGGATTTGAACATAGGGAGTGGGGAACCAGTATTTCGGTTCGTGAGAATGGATTTGGGTTTGGATCGGAGAAGATATGTGATACTTGCGGAATGCTCTTGGAGTAATTCCTTGAAAAGATTGCTGGGTAATTAGAACTCAGGGAACAGAAGCGAAGAAAGAAGGAAAGAGAAAAAGAAAGAAACAAAGAAAGAAACAAAGAGAGACATGGGATGAAGAAAGTAAAATGAAAGAAAGATGAAAGAAAAACATGAAGAATGAAAGAAAAACATCACATAAGAAAGAGGAAACAAAAGTGATGAGATATTAAAGAAAGAAAGAAAGAAAGACAAAAAAAGAGAAAGAGAAGAGAAGATATAACATGTTAAAGAAAGACAGAAAGAAAGAACGAAAAATAGAAAGACAAAAAAAGAGAAAGAAAGACAGAAAAAGAGAAAGAAAAGGGAAGATATAACATGTTAAAGAAAGACAGAAAGAAAGAACGAAAAATCGAAAGAAAGAAAAAGAGAAAGAAAGAAAATGAGAAAGAAAGAAAACATGAGATATTAAAGAAAGAAAAAGAAAGAAAAATAAATAAAAAAGAAAGAAAGAAAGAAAGACGTGATATTAAAAGAAGAAAAAATGATAGAAAAAGAGAGCAAAAAGGGAAAATATAACATATTAAAAAAAGAAAAAAAGAAAGAAAGAAGAGAAAGAAAAAGAGAAAGAAAGAAAACATGAGATATTAAAGAAAGAAAGAAAGAAAGAAAGAAAGAAAAAGAAAGTCGTGATATTAAAATAAGAAAAATGATAGACAGAAAAAGAGAAAAAGGGAAGATATAGCATATTAAAGAAAGAAAGAAAGAAAGAAAGAAACAGACAAAAAAAGAAAGAAACAAAAAGAGAAAGAAACAAAGAAAAAGAGAAAGAAAACATGAGATATTAAAGAAAGAAAAAGAAAGATAAGCATGAGTTATTAAAGAAAGAAAGAAAGAAAGAAAGAAAGAAAGAAAGAAAGAAAGAAAAAGAGAAAGAATGAAAAAGACATATTAGGGAAGAAATGAAATATTAAAGAGATAAAGAGAGAGAATGAAAGACATGAGATGTTAAAGAAAGAAAGAAAAAAGGATGAATGAAAGAAAGAAAAAAAAGCCATGAAATCAGAAAAAAGAACAGCAGATGTTAAGGTAATAAAGAAAAGAGAAAAAAAGAAAATAAAGAAAAACATGAGATGTTAAAAAATAAAAAAAAGGAAAAACATGATAGATCAAAGAACGAAAGGAATATATGATATCAGAAAGAAAGACGAGATGTTAAAGATAAAAAGAAAGAAAGAAAAAATGAAAAAAGAAAGAAAGGAAAAGATGAGATATTAAAGAAATAAAGAAAACATGAATTAAGAAAACAGAAAGAAAGAAAAAAGAAAGACGTTATATCAGAAAGAAAGACATGAGACGTTGAAGAAAAAAGAAAGACGAAAGAAGAAAGAAGAAAGAAGGCATGAGATATAAAAAATACACGTGGTCAGAAAGAAATAAAGAAAGAATGAAAGAAAGACATGAGATCAGAAAGAGAGTCATAAGTGTTAACGAAAGAAAGAAACAAACAAAGGTATGACATATGAAAGAAAGAAAGAAAAAAAAGAAAGAAAGATTTTAAACAAAGAAAGAAAAGTCAATAGATTCAAGAAAAATTGAAAAATGCTAAAAAACTAAAACTTTAATGGACGTAAAAATGGCCTGCAAATGAAAATTAATAATTAAAATATAAAAAAAAATAAACATTCATAAAACGATAGATATGAAAAGATTGATATTTATTATTTTGGTCTACATACCACAAACGCTCCAACAGAACTACACTCGGTGAGGATCGAACTCCCTATGATATTTTGTAGCACATTACATTATTGCAGGTCACATATATAGATAAGATAAGATAGACAGACAATCAACAGTAGATAGATAGATAGATAGATAGATAGATAGATAGATAGATAGATAGATAGAGAATCGGTCAAGATAGATAGATAGATAGATAGATAGATAGATAGATAGATAGATAGATAGATAGATAGATAGATAGATATGTACGTCGTAAATGAAAAAGGAATCAATTCTGGAATTCAGTGACGACAGAGCCGATAACGTTTTAATCTGACTCGACTACCATAAACAAAAACAAAAACAAAAAAAAAAACACACAGTGGGCGTCTGAAAATGGATCTTTGACTTTTTAATTGGTGCCAATTGGAGAATAGGTTGGACAAACCGTGGCTACCAGCAAATGACCTTTCAGCCTTATCAGCGAACATATCGCAAGTTAGGGAAAAAAAAATTAAAAATCGGGTCTTAATTACAGGAGTAACATATTCGAATTTAACACCGGTTTAAGGTGTCAAGTAAGTGAGGCAAGGACTTCGTGACTTGAAACAGGCTTATCAATAGAAAAAACAGAAGTGCCTTCATTGATATTGCCGCTTACGTCGTTAGTTATTTTTTAAGAGAACACTATATGAATAGGCAGCGGCATATATGAACAGATATATAAAATATAAGATAGATATCTCAAATTTTACAAGCACACACCAAGGTTCGTTCAGATTTTAAAACCATTTCTAAGCTGAAAGATTAGTACAAGGTGGTCTTTTATTCAGTTCATCAAAAATGAACTTTTTTTATGAACTTAGTGAAATCCAACGTTGTATCAATCTTTCGACTTTGAAAGGATTTTTACCTTAAAATATGAACGAACTTTGATCTGATAATCAAGGCACCAGATGAATAAAAGAAACCCAATGTGTTCCAACCTTTGTACAGTTTGAATAAAAATATAAAATAAAACAAAAACTAGGAAATAAAAAAAACAAAATAAAATAAACATAAAAATCTCCCAGGAGTCCTTTGACAGGAAAGACAATTTACGCATGTGCAAAAAGAGAGGCTTCCTGGCTCCAAAAATAAACTCTACCTCTTTTTCTGTTGGACTTTGACTGGTAAAGACGTGCCGTCTATTCGGGAAGGAGTTTCCCCAACAAAATATCATTGGAATCCAAAAAAATAAAATCAGTGTCCAAACTGTCCCTCTACTGTTTCTGTATCTTTCCTTTTCTCTTTGCCTGTTTATTTCAGCGACCAAAGCTATTCGACAAGTCTTGGATGTTGAGGTGAAAGAACCAACCTCGCAGTATAGCCATAACATCCACACATTACAAAACAATAAAATGAAAATAGGAACCACCATTAAAAACGCAACACTTAAGGTTTAAAATGAATTTTCAAAATGAAGAAGCTTTCTTAAATCCTTTATTTTAGTTTTAATTTCAAGCTAAGAGATTAAATTTCCAATACTCAAAATATTTAGCTGTATTTCAAAAACTAATTTAAATTGACTCGAATTTTTCTTTCATTTTTCTATTTCATTTTTGCTAAAATAATTGATAAGCGCCGTTTTAGTCTTTCATCGCAATTTAAATCTCTTTATTAAAAAATACTTTTCTGAAACTTTATTTGAATAATATTACATGATTTAAAGTATAATTAATCCGATTTTAAACAAATGCTACTTACTTTAAGTTTGATATATAGTAGAAATGCATTTTTAACACGACTGTAGCCGTATTGACGTTCTGACATTTTTCTACAGAGATTTATCTGTAAAACATTATTTAAGAAAATGATGTGAGCACATTTTTTTATATAATTTTTAAGTACTCAGTAATCTTGAAAGTTTAGGAAAATATTCTTCGTAATCTAATGTTTTATTAAATTTTTAAAAAGTTAAATTAAATTTACTATAGTTATTGCTATTATTTTCTGGTAAAGTCGTGTACGGTCACCCGTACTTACACGTTTATACATACACATGAATTCATTTTTAAAATATTGACGTTTGATGATTTGTATTACGCTTTTCCATTTATTATTAGTAAACATAGTCTTTACTTAATGATATCATTAAGAAAGCTGAAACTGATACACATTTGTAAAATATTTAAAACAATAAATTTTCTAATCAAAATTTTTTAAAATGAAAACAATTTACGGCATATTTTTTATTCTATTATTATTATTATTATTATTATTATTATTATTATTATTATTATGTTGTCATTTTTCATCATATTTCTATTTCTGCTATGGTCGCACTACCTACCAAGTCTGCTGGAAGGCCTAAGGCAGGTCGTGGTGTGTTGTTATGGCTCCATTTCATACTTTTCCTATCTCCCTTAACATCCCTAGCGTTACGTAGACAAAGTTCTCCTTAATGTGTGGGCTGTACTTAACAAAAATATTTTTTTGTATATCTCTTAAGCTGGGATTTCCAGGGATTCTTTCAATGTGTTGCTTTGTTCCATTTTTATCATTCCAAGTGCACCTACTATCACTGGCACGATTCTTGTTTTCAATTTCCACATTTTTTTTTATTTCAATTTTCAGGTTTTTATATTTTGACAGTTTTTCGAATTCCTTGGTTATTATTAGTATTATTGTTATTGTTGTTGATAACTTTATTGCCTCTGGTATTTTACTCAGATTCTCAAGTCAAATAATCAAGTACTATGATTATTATTTGTTTTTAAGTGTATCGAAAGAAAAAACCACCTATCCCCACAAAAAAAAAGCAGTTCCTGTTTTGCGCGTGGTCTGCTGAAGAAAAATTAGGAAAACATTGTCAGCACAAAAAAGCTGCTATGCGTATCAGAAGCTACGCTAAATTTCTTTCCTCCCTGTCTGGCGTGGTCAATCAGAAAAAAACATTGCTCGATGAATAAAGGCCGTTGCTTTTGTTTACGGATGTTTTAAGCTGTTTAAGAGAACGTACGATTTTTTAGGTTGGTGAGCGAAAGGGGAAGGTTGAATTTTCGCCCCCATTTTTGTTACTCCATTGCCTGCTCTACTGTTCATGCCAGAGCTGCTACTGAACTTCGCATTGGAACATTTTTTCCCCTATTTCTGTTACATTAAGATAATCAAATCGACTGTTTTCTCTGACATTGGGATGAGGACAAATCCCCTAGACTGATCATAGTAAATTCAGAATAACCAATGTTTTGTTAATTTATGCTTGTTAAAATAGTTTCTCTAAATATGATTTATATATTTTTACACAGTGATTTATCATTCGACACGTTTGCAAGTGAGAAAGGTTTTTTTTTTTCGTTTTTCGTTTTTCGTTTTTTGTCGTAAGCAACTCATCTATATCACAATTATAGCGCAAATTAGCTCTTAAACAATTTCACTCGTGTCCTAAGTATTGATTGGTTAACACCCTCAAAAAAAGAAGTAAAATTAAACTGAAAATTCCTTATTTATACTGTTTTTATGAATTCTACTAGTTACATAAAAATGTTGTTTTTTTTTTTTGTATTTATTAAACCTTAGCATAAAACATTTAAACAACCATTGAAGCAACATTGGTACTAATTCTTGCACAGCATTTAAGCAACAGAAGTCAGTCAGTTAAGTGCCATACGTGATACACGCTTGGGCGATCATGTCTCGAAAGAGACATGACTGACTGGGCAGAAGATTATCCCGTAGTAGGTTGCCATTGCTTTCTGCGGTAAACTGGTTGCCGACCAAGGCTATAGAACCCAATCTGTCCTGCTATTTAACCCATAACTGGAAGGAAGAGACGGATTAATACCTTTCCCAAGGGTATTTGCGCGTTAGTGAATGCAATAAATTCGGCTGGAATTCGAGCTCGGCTCCCCGATTTCTCGTTCCGAGCCGATTGGATATCGGCTCGGAACGAGAAATCGGGGAGCCGAGTGACTGATCAAAAATACGAAGTTACTTATCTAAACTTATTTATAAATGGAACTTTGTCTCTGTGTGTATATGTGTGTGTGTGTTTGTGTGTGTGTCCGTTATCTATAGACTCCGAAACGGCTGAACCAATTTTCTTGAAAATTTACACAGTTGTACTATAAGCGTCTGCGAGTGTTATTAGCGCGGTTTTGTGTCGAGGTACCCCCAATAAATATCGAAAATCAAAAGGGCGGCAGTGAAAATTAGCACGTAAATTTGCCAGGAACAGCAAAGATAAATAATGCTAAGCAAAATCCGAAATTAATATCTTTAAGCAAAATAAAAACATTAATGATATCTTGAAGCAACACCTGAAATTATTGTATTTAAGCAAAATAAAAACATTAATGATATCTTGAAGCAACATCCGAAATTATTATATTTAAGCAATATAAAACATTAATGATATCTTGAAACAAAATCCGAAATTATTATATTTAAGCAAAATAAAACATTAATAATATCTTGAAGCAACATCCGAAATCATTATATTTAAACAAAATAAATCATTACTTATATTTTGAAGCAAAATTCGAAATTAGTATCTTTCAGCAAAATAAAACATTAATGATATCTTGAAACAAAATCCAAAATTATTATATTTAAGCAAAATAAAACATTACTGATATCTTGAAGCAACATCCGAAATTATTATATTTAAGCAAAATAAAACATTACTGATATCTTGAAGCAACATCCGAAATTATTATATTTAAGCAAAATAAAACATTACTGATATCTTGAAGCAACATCCGAAATTATTATATTTAAGCAAAATAAAACATTAATGATATCTTGAAGCAAAATCCGAAATTATTATATTTAAGCAAAATAAAACATTACTGATATCTTGAAGCAACATCCGAAATTATTTTACTTAAGCAAAATAAAACATTACTGATATCTTGAAGCAACATCCGAAATTATTTTACTTAAGCAAAATAAAACATTACTGATATCTTGAAGCAACATCCGAAATTATTATATTTAAGCAAAATAAAACATTACTGATATCTTGAAGCAACATCCGAAATTATTTTACTTAAGCAAAATAAAACATTACTGATATCTTGAAGCAACATCCGAAATTATTTTACTTAAGCAAAATAAAACATTAATGATATCTTGAAGCCAAATCCAAAATAGATTAGGCAAAATATCTTTTAATATACGCGTATATGGAGCATTTCTCTCTCTCACTCTCTAATTTTTCTTATTTCGATTTTGTAAGTCAAGTCTCTCTTCTTCTTTTTTGGTGCGTCTTCCTTTTTGGGTAACCATTTACCATCACCATCTTCCCCGCTTCTTCGATTTTAACCTTTAACCTTTTTCCTTTTTGTTGTTGTTGTTGTTGTTGTTGTTAGTTAGTCTTCCCCACCCGACGTCAAACCAATAAAAAACAGTTAATCCCACCGGAAAAGAGTGCTGAATAAGCTTTCATGAAGAAAGCCGAATAAGAACACCGAAAAGACCAGTGCTTGTGGGAGGTCGAACTTGCCTTGGAGTTAGGTTCCCTCTAAACACTTCTGGGAATAAAGTAGAAGCGAAAGGCAATTAAAAATAGTGGCCAAACCTCTCAGCTATTTTTATTAAGAGTCTGTGGTGTGGACAGGCTCCTTCTGAAGGAATTTCGTACTAAATTCTGTAAGCTTAATTTTTCTATCGAGCTGTCTCTTAAAACAATTTGACACTTTTAAGCAGATCAAAACTTCAAAGTGGACCTCGGTTAATTACAGTACAGTCAGCAAATCCTACAGAAGGTAGAAAAAGAAAGAGAGATGAATGGACTAACTATCAATTGCAAGAAGATAAACGAAGATGCAAAGTTAAAACTAAAGTTACTAGAATCAAACAGGTACAGAAACTTAACTAACTGGGAACGGGTTTAACAGAAGACGGAAAATTCAACGCAGAATTCGGAAGATACATTGCAAAAGCAAAAATACCTTCCAAAAACTAAGCAAAGTAAGAAGAAACAGGAAAATTTTCTTAGAAAAAGAGTATTAAATTGTTATGCATTATCAGCTCTCGCCTATGTAGGTGTATGATGGACAATCTTCTCACAAATAAAGATAAAAGCAGCAACAGAAATGTGGTTCTGCAAAAGGATACTGAGAAAACAACGGGCTAAACACGTTAGTCAAGAAGACGTTATACGAAAAATTGAAACAAAAAAGGAAACGCTTATACTTAGAACCAGAAAGAGACAATTGAAATCTGTAGAGCACACAATGAGGAAAGGGGGTTCGGAGGATTGAACATTCACAAGACATAAAGACGACAGCACGGACGGAGGAAATCAGCAAGTAACCTACATAATAAGTTTACGCTAACTGAACAAGGATCAGGAGAGATTGCGCAAAAAAAACCTTACTAACAGCTACAAAGAATAGGAAATGGTAAAGAGCCATGATCACCATGTGCTAAGAGGACCGGTATATAGAAGAATAACAGAGGAAAGCAGCGAGTAACCAACATAACATGCTTACGCTAACTGAACAAAGATCAGGAGAGATTACATAAATATAAACCTTACTAACAGCTACAAAGGATAGGAAATAGTGGAGAGCCATGATCACCATGTGCTAAAAAGACCGGCATATAGCAGAAGACTACAATATCAAAAACAAAAAATGACCGTCTCAGTTAATCTTTTTGGTCATGGCTCTCCACAACTTTCTTTATTTTGTTACTCTTGGTAACTTTTGCTCCTTTACAATCCCTATTTGTCTTTATGTTACTTGTTTTGCCATCAATTTTTCCAAATTTTTTGCTTCACGTGAGTGTTAAATTCTACAAACCTGCTTTCTTTATTATGTGTTCTGAAAATTCCACCCGTCTATCCGTCTCTTATTGATTGTAAGCCGGAGTTTCTTTGTTGTTCTTGCTCTCTTTAAAAGATTTTCGTTAACCAGATGCTCCGTCCATGTTATTCTCAACATTTGTTAGTAGAACCCCATGCCTGTCGTTTCAAGTCTTTTATCGTTTTTTAATCATTTCAACACAAGGTAATACAGCCACAAAGTCGAAAAGGGTTGCTAAGTGTGAAAGATAAGAAAATTAAAACATTATTAACAACAAAAGAACAGGAAATAAGAAGACAGAAGATAACGATTGGCATTGCAGATAAATTATTGAAGATCAAAGTTGCCTAGAAAGCAAGAGGCCGGGAGAGATTTCCACAAGCAAGAAATCCGTGAAAAGAAACTGTTAGCATAGAACTGAAGGTTCAATTTCAACTGTAAAATGATGGGACCTAAATTCCAATCTAGCACTGCGCTTAAATTCTTAATGTTGAAACACCAAAGAGGAAAGCAATATGATTTTTTGGGTTTTGTTTTTATACAAAATTGTGATACAAGGCCAAAAGTCAGGGTATATAAAGGCTGATCTTCAATCTGCCTTATCTTAAACTTAAATAGCCACGATATGTACAATTTGCCAGGATGAGATAAAATAACATTTAAAAAGGAAAACCCAATGAATATTTAAGATGGATACAATTTATGTACAAGAAGCTAAACAAACCAGTATTAGTGATAAAAAAAAATCATTAATTGTGAAAAAAAAGGCAGATACTGAACAAAATTAATGCGTAATTAGATAAAAATCATTCGACTAAACACTCACAAAAAAAAAAACAAATATGAATTCAGTCAGTCAATTAAATGCTATACGTGACACACGCTTAGGCGATCATGTCTCTTTCGAGACATGACTGACTCGGCAGAAGGTTGCCTTTACATTCTGCGGTAGACTGGTGACCAGCCAAGGCTATAGAACCCAATCTGTCCTGTTATTTAACACATAACTGGAGGGAAGAAACGGATTAATACCTTTCCCAAGAGTATTTGTGCGAAAGTGAATGCAAAGAATTCAACTGGAATTCGAACTCGGCTCTCTGATTTCTCGTTTCGAGCCGAAAACTACTGCACTACAACACACATATGAATTACACATTCGAAAAAACAAAAAAAGGAACCGCATCTATCAGAGAACTGACATTTCTGTTTCCTAGCGTGAAAAAGAAGGGAAATTAAACTAATTAGACCTCGGCCTTTTTCCGCACTTCCGACCAATTGATTTGCAAGAAGAGATCGGGGCCGAATCAGACGCTGGGTATCTTGACCTTCCGACCTCCCGTCCATCCAGAGGAAAGATGCAGGAAAAGAAATTCCTTTCCATGCTCTCGAAGGCAAACCAACAAACTTATCACGGTTGATCTTGGTCCCATTCACCGTATCGTACCCTTTGATCTCTTTACTAACATCGTCAATCTCGGCTCTGCTCGACACAAAAACCAAAACATCGTCAGTATAGGCGGATTACCTGATCGAGGTTGTAGCACCAGGTAGGGATTAGGGCCGGATTCGTCTTTAACTTGCGATTCCAACGCAAGAACGTACAGCAAAGACCTCAACCTTGACGAATGGAGCGAGACAACGTGAAAAGCTCCGATCTAAACTTACTCCTTTCCACCAGCGCACCGGGAGACGCATACTGAAGCCAGACCCAAATGTGAAAGTACGGACCGAAACCGGCGTGGAAAAGACAGCCTCCAGAAATCGATGGTCAACCCTATCGAATGCTTTAGACTGATCTAAATTGCCCAGCGAGGCGTCAATGTCTACTTGCTCGATGATCAAGTGTACCAAACGAAGGTTGTCTTGAATAGTTTTGTCCTTCACAGCACAAGTCTGTTCGAAGCCAATCAGATTAGTGGAGACAACCTTGAAACGGCTTGCTAAGAACTTGGCTAAAATCTTAAGTTCTATATTTAACATGGTCAAAAATCGAAAGTTACCTATCTCACCCCAACGCTTTTGAACTTTTGTAGCAGCTTGGGTTTGGTCTAAAGTAGTGCTACTCAAAGTATGGTACGCGTACCGTCACTGGTACGCGAGCCATCGTCTGCCTGTACACAGAGAGTTTCCAGAAAAGAAAGAAACAATAGTAAAACTCTAAGCCACGAGAGACTGCCAGGTTATTTGCCTCGTTTTTTTTTGTTTTTTTTTGTTTTTTTACATTTTCATTTTAGTTTGATATTATTATAGCTACATTGTTCATTTACTCACTCATGTTACAAGTTATTGCTATCCAACTTACTGATTGAAGTGACACTTTATAAACATTCATCTCATTTTGGATTGATACTTATTTTTCGTATATTTTCAATCATTTATTTTTTGTCTTATCGAAAATCATCGTCAAAATAAAAAAAAATGGCGAATATTGGAAAATTGTTTTTAGTCATATGAATATTTTAAATACTTTTTAAATTAATTAAAATTAATATTTTGTTTTACTGTTTGTCAGTTTTTTAGAAGATTAATGCCTTTTATTAAATTCAAATTGCTTACGAAGTATAAATATTAATGTTAAATATTTTTTCTGGATTGTTAAAAATATATAACCTCTAATCCAGTGGCCATAACTAATATAGTACAAATATGGTACCGGTCAATGGCACACTAGGAAGACTTGTTACGTCAATGATGACTGCCCTTAGAATGAACAAGATATCATGTCCTCATGTTTATTATAGATAGTCTCAAAATGTCCCTGAAATAGTACATATCTCAAAAAAAAAAAAAAAAATTCCGGGTTTCACAGACCCCCACACTTACTCTGCTGGATTGGCTTGCCTTGCTTGCCGGTCCCTGGCACATAAAAAAAACTACCGGTCCGCTGCATCAGATAGTTTAAGAAGCACTGGTCTAAAGTATTCCAGTTGATTTCATATTTAGTTCTGCCATTACATTACGGAATCAGAAATTAAGAATAAAAAGGCTTAAATGGTGAAATTAACTATTTCCACGCAGGAAACATTCGGCAATCATTAGGATGGATAGAGAGAAAGAGAGACAAAGGATAGCAACGCATGGAATGCTTGATAGACTTGAGCAGATGGATGGCGGAACGGAAGATTGAGTGGGATAACAAGAGAAGGGGTATTAAGAGCAACAAGGTATAAGGACATCTGGAGGGCAATAATCGCCTACGTCCTGAAGGGGCATGGCACATAGAAAAAGAAGAATTGACAGGTGCTTTCCCTCCAAATCTTTTACTTTTGGTAGTGTGGAAAGCTAACAGCTTGATCATATCATTATTTTCTCCTTCAGTTACATGTGCTACTCATTGTTCTTTTTCCGCAGTTAAAAGTTTTCAAATAATGCTGGTTTTATTTTATTTTTATTTTTTATTTATTTTTATTTATTTATTTATTTTTTGGTAAAGCTCCTAGTAATTTTGTAGCACGTGTCTATAAGGGCTGATGAAGAACTGTCTTTTTTCATTACTCGAAACTTCATTAACTTGAAACCATTTTTAATCATTGACTTGAGAAACCGTTGTATATGGTTGATAGTTTGACCATTTTTAACGAAATATATGCCATGCATGGCACCGATATTCGTCTGAAGTTGAAGAGTTAGTTTATCTTTCATTAAGTGATTAGTCTTTTAATTATGTAAATCCCGCGTTAACTGTATCCAGATATCTGATTATTTTTTCATAATTAAGGACTGTGGAAGGTTTTATTTCTAGCATAATTTTATTTGGTTTCATGTAAATAGCTTAAGACACATTGTAAATACACATAGGTGTTTAAATTCTTAAATTGTTGTTTTATTCTACTCACATATACGAAAATTGTACATAAGGGGATAATTTAGAACTTCATAGAAATTCTAAGATATTATGGTGTATGTAGTAAGTGCGATATGTAAAAAGTCTGTTGTTTTGGTGTAAGGAATATTGTTCTCTGATCGGGTCTGTGATTGTGGTTAGCTAAATTTATTTGAGATAGAAGACTAGCCTTTCTTTATTCCCCCTTTAGCTTTGTGCAAAATTTTTGTATTTCATGCAAAAGAAATACCGCTTTTTCCTATAGTCCCTCAATACTAGGTCAGTTTGTTATTTTATTGACCGGTAACAGACCGTTTTCCGTCCGTTACTGGTTTACACCAAGGCGAACATTGCTTGTGAACTTCTTTTAGACTTTAAATATTTTGTTTATTCTTTAAATTTTTCCTATCAGCATTTGAAGAAAATTGACGAAGTAGCACATAAAAGATTAAACATCTTTTATGTGCTACTTCGTCAATTTTGCTTCATTTGCCTGCCAGTCTCATTTTTTTTAGTATAACTTTCCCTTTAATCTAATCAATCTTCTTTTACCTGCGTAAATCGTGATTCGTTAATTTCTTCTCGACAAACTCTTTTCTTAGTATATTTTTCTTTTCTGCATATTTATTGTTTTATCTGTTTGTTTTTATCTTCGTATTACAACGGCCATTTTGTTTAATTAGCAAGACTTTTTTTTATTCTTATAGACGTGTCTCCTTTTTAATTTTCCTTTTCTAGTATTTTGTTATAATTTGTTTTATATTGATTTTCTAATTTATAAAAGAGAATTTCCGTTGTTTTTTAAAGTTTTCAATTGTGTCAGTTGAGTAAATTAATTTTTTTAATTTACATGTCAAGCCTTTTTTCTTAGTCATTTTTTCTCGTTTTTACATTCTTCAATCTGCTATTTTTTTTCTTTCTCTTTGTAGAAAAAATTTGTTTAATTTGTGTATATCTTTTAACTTTTCCTATTAAACCTTTTTGTTAAACAGGTTTGCGTTGGTGTATTTATTTAGGCTTACGGCCATATCACGTTGAATACACCGGTTCTCGCTCGAGCACCGAAGTTAAGCAACATTGAACCTGGTCAGTACTTAGATGGGTGACCGCTTGGGAATATCAGGTGCTGTAAGCGTTTAGTGACGGATGTGCGTTGTGGTGCAGTGGATATCGGCTCGGAAAGAGAAATCGGTTCGAATTCCAATTGAATACCCTGCATTCACTTAAGTACTGACACCCTTGGGCAAGGTATTAATCCGTCCCTTCCCTCCAGTTATGGGTTAAATAACAGGGTAGGACTTGGGGACCCTGCCCTTAAAAAAACAAATCCCAATGAATATTGATACTCGAAAAGAAAATAGTATTACTAGACACAAAACTTATATAAAAAACAACAATAAATTGTTGAAAGAAAAAGGTATTACCAGTAATAAATAAATAAAATTTAGTTGGCAATAAATGACCCGCCGAGGTTGTTATGCCATAAAAACAAAACAACCAACTAACGATTTTCATTTGTTTTGTTGAATTTTTTTTCTTACTTCCGTTAAAAAGAGGAAAAAGTCATTAAAAACATAACCAAAATGGCTAATAACAAACCCCCCAGAACCTGATTGCAAAATAATCAAAAACGAAATTAAACATGATATCAAATTTAAAGAATTTATCATATCCGACGGAAAAGTTCCACGGAAGTCCGAAGGCTCATTGGAATAGCGAAGAGCGAAAGATTCCTTCGAAAAGTCAAAGAATTATGAAACGGGAATAATCTATATATATAAAAGGCAATCTGTGAGTCTGTGTGTGACTGTAAGCTATGCACGCCTACATTTTTTAAGCTACGCCATTCAAACTTTCTACGGATACATATTAACAGGGAAGCTAGGTCGACACATACTTTTTGAGTTTAAGTTCAGCAATTTCCCATTCGCAATTTCTGGCCAATGGTGCCGATTGTTTACATTTGCTCCGTAAAACATCTAAAATCTAAGATGGTTGCTGAATTACGTCACAGAAATCAAATCACACGTGTCAAACGAGACTAAAAAAAAACAAATGAGCATTTATATTTAATTTTTATTCCGACGTTTTAAAAATTTATTTGTTCAACAAAAAATGTGAATATTTTTCCCCGTAATTTTGAAACAAAAGAAAAATATTTAGAGAAAGAAGTGTTTTTTTTTTCAAACAAAAACAAAATATGTAAAAAAAAAAAGTGCTAATAGTTAATCTAAATATTTAAGTCTTTTTTTTTCAGATTTAATATTTCATACTTCAAAAAATAAAATTTTAAAAAATAAAACTTTTCTTTTTTTTTCCGCTGAATATTTCATGCAGGAAATCAACTGTCTGTAGTGTAATTCGTGTGGCATTAATGTAACCTTTTTCACTAAAATTAAATGTCTACATTTTTAAATATTCTTCGAAAATTTCTGAACTGAGTGCGTAATAGCTTTTTATATTTCTAATTTCAGTAAAACAAAATAAATAATTTTTATTTTTATGTTAAATTCATTTATTTAGTCAACAAAAAATGTAAATATTTTCCCCGTAATTTTGAAACAAAAACAAACGCAATGTTGTTTACAATGTCAAACAAAGCATTAAATCACGTTTACACAAAACAAAAGAAAATAGAATCTTTTTAATGCTTCTCCTTTTGCGTTGTACGGGCAACGCCGAGCTATGATACTAGTTCATTATAAATGAAAGAAAGAGTGCTGAACAGTTATGTAATAACAACCTTGATATGTTGAACAATTTTGCTCCTTACTGATGAAGACCTGATGAATACTAAGAACACCATGGACGGAGCAACAAAACATTTTTACGAAAAATGAAATAAAAAAAAAGCACATAAAAGAAGAGTGAGCTTGGGAAATAACACTAACAGGATATATGGATGGCAAGAGAGCCTCGGGAAAAGAGTTAGCCTAGATAAGAAGTTTGTGTAAATGTAGGGTAGATAAGGAACTGGAAAAGGCAATACATAAAGCAAACATTTGTTGCATCTAAAAAGATAGGAAGTTATGGAGAGTCATGATCACCCACGTATTGAAGGATCATGGCATATACAAAAAAGCCTGAAATGTTTATACGCCTGTATTCAAAGTCAATTGAGAACCTCGGCGTGGTGTAATGGTTAACAAGCTCGTCTCGTTAGAATCATTATTAGTGAGTTCGATCCTCACTAGGTACCCCCTACTTTCGGCCGTGTGTTACGTCTAAGTTATGCTTAGAAAATCACATTCCTCCAGGGTTGGGCGCAGGGCTAACAACCCTGCTCCATAAAAAACAGTTTGTTACGGAAACAGCAAAAACGCTGCCCTACACACCATAGGGTGGAAGGAAAAGTTTTTTTTTTTATTCAAAGTCAGTGGGAGAAAGATTAATAAGAAACGTCAACAAACGGCCGGGAGTTGATGTTAAAGCTGGAGAAAGATATTCCATTTTGGATAACTGGCCAAACACTTTCGTCTTAGAATTCTCCAAATCCTTGTTCAATACTTCTCTTTCTTTTCACGTCAGCCTGAATATTTATCCCCAACGCTAATCAGTATTTGTCAACATAACATTTATCAAATTGAACGCAGAACAAAGATAAAATGGTATGTACCAGAGGTGATGGAAAGAAACTCTCAACACTGATTGGGGGTGACGACGAAAAATAGACACAAACAAGTAAACAAACAAATGACATGGTTCATATGGTCGCCCTTCAACATGGCAACAGTAGTATTAGCCGAAACATTCAGCATTCATTGACCGAGCAGCCAGTGATACTCTTGTTACGCTTTTCATTAGTCCCTGAACATCGGGCTGGGATAAACGTGTAGCATCTGTGCTTCTCATCTCTAATGATAATGCTAATAAAACCGTTTCCTTGTAAGAAAACATTTGATATTCATCGACCGAGTACTCAATGCTACTTTCGGTTTAAATTTATAAAATAATCTTGTCTATATTTCTGAGATGAGGTATTGTAATTATTTACACTATTTATATTGACCGCACTGTTGGCCATATTTTTTTTGCTATATTCATGACATTTTGGCGGTGGTACGCTCTGGCCTTCTTCAGGAACTGTCTATATTTCTGAGATGAGGTATTGAAATGATTTATGCTAAATACATTGTTCGGACTGTTAACAAAATCTTCGTAGCCATATTCACGACGTTTTGACCGTGGTACGCTTCGGTCATCTTTAGAACATGTCTATATTTTTGAGATGAGGTATTGTAATTATTTACACTATTTACATTAATCAGACTGTTGACCAAATCTTCTATATTCATGACGTTTTGGCTGTGGTACGCTCTGGCCTTCTTCAGGAACTGTCTATATTTCTGAGATGAGGTATCGTAATTATTTACACTATTTACATTATTGGTAGTGTTGTCTTGATTTTCGTTGCCGTTGTAAACTTCGGCTTTCTTCGGGTAATTGGAATTTCGCACTTTACTCTTTAATTGCAGAAAGCAATGGCAACCTACTACGGGATAAACTTCTGCCAAGTCAGTCATGTCTCTTTTGAGACATGATCACCCAAAGTGTGTATCACGTATGGCACTTTACTGACTGACTGACTCTTTAATTCGTTCACCAAGTATATATTTTTCATGCTATTTTCCAGATATCTTTGCATAAGTTATCTCCCTTTAACTCAGCTCTCTAAGTTTTTGTTCACCTATACTTTAGTCAGGTATCGAACTCACAACTTGTCACTCGATTCATAGAATGCTTTTATCCACTTGATATGTCGTTGAGGATAACAAAAGGTTTTTCTCAAGAATAGTCACTATTATCGCTCTTTCCAATATTGATAGGGGTTTTCATCTTAACTTTATTTTCTCGTAGTGTGGAACGTCAACAACTTGATTAAGACAGTATTTTCTATTCAAGTTGCATGTGCAATGCTTTTTAATTGTTACTGCTGCTGAGAGTCATCAAGTGATGTGTCTACTCTTATTTATTACAGTTCGTTCTTTATGGCGCTGTAGCACCAGCCTACAAGATTCGAAGACGAATGTTGTTCGCTTAGAAATCTTGTTAGAAAAATATGCCCTCCGGCAGGGCGCATATTTTTTAACAAGTTTTCTTGAATATTCATACTGGTAGAGAGAAATAAATAAATACACTGATTAATAAATAAATAAAAGCAGAACATCTACACAATTATAAGTATCTATTAAAAATAAGGTTCAAACAAATAAATCAAATATAACTGTAACATGTGTATCTACTAAAAAATGTTGGATAAAAAATCTCTTCAAAGAAAAAATATATATATATATATATATATATATATATATATATATATATATATATATATAGTTATCAATCAATTTTAAAATTGATGCATAACTATATAATTATATTATATTAAGTTCTATAATAATCATTATATTGAGCACTGAACGCACATAGGCCAGGGGTAGAGTCGCCATTTCGGTCGGGTTTCAATCCTGGGTAAAAAAGCAATCGGAGTCTAACCGTACTGATGAGCTGTGATACAGCGAAACAGATCTGTCTGCGGATGACAATATATATATATATATATATATATATGTAATTCGTAAACGGGTTGTTACGCGACCAAGGTTTCTACAATGAGTGGTGTCATCAGGCTATTTTCAATAACTGATTTTATCTTTTACCGTTTTTTTAAGAAAGCTCATTTAACGGTTTTTTTTTTTTTTGAACGCTCACGTGGTAGTGAATTTTTGAACGCGTAATTTTGAAAATTACAAAGAATTATAACGTTTTCATCCATGGTTATATATATATATATATATATATATATATATATATATATATATATATAAGTGTGAATCAATAATTCTATAATCTACTACATCGTATTGTTGAAAATTCTAATTTTATAATGATCAATCTTCACAATGTTCAAAACTGAATTAAATGGATTGAATAAACTGAAATCATATAGAGAATAAATGTTTGTTGACTGTATGAGAAAGACGCTTTTTTTAATTATTGGGGATGTAATCATTAGGCTCCGGATGCGTTGACATCTGTGTTAAGTAATAATGTGCAGTCGAACACGGATCTCCAGGCAAAAAACGTAACCGTTGAATGAATTGTGCAACTGAGATCACGTGACCATAAATATTTAGTATGCAAAGCTGTCAGACAGAAGTTTTATTTTGTGTGTTTTGCATCATTCCGATGTTGTGCGTCATTGAAGAGATTGATTCTGGGTGAACTGTCCGAGAGAACTATTCCGAGAGCATTATTGTGTATTATTCGAAGGATTTATTTTTTGTACGCAAATATTTTTTTAATCATAGCACCCCGAGCAAGGCGGTAACGCCACTGATGTGCAGGGGGCTATGTAAGAGTGAAAAGATTGGAAAAGAGAAAGCCGGAAACCACATCCTAAACAGGGAATAAGGGATGAGCCTCTTCAGCTGTTCAATAGACGTGGGTAGAGTGTGAGTGTGAACCGGGCGATAGTTTAGTCTATCTACTCCAATTGAGAGAGAGAGAAAAAAAAAAGAAAAGAGTAAGAAGATTCGAAAAGAGAAAGCCGGAAACCACATCCTAAACAAGAGACAACGGATGAGCTTCTTCACTTGTTCAATAGACGCGGGTGTAGTTTGAACCGGGCAATAGTTTAGTCTACCGAAATATTATAACTCACTCATAATGAGTTACCAAAAGTTCTTCTTTCAGAATAACGTTACGAAAAGTAACGTTATAAAAATCTAACCCTCAGGAAGCCCTTGACTCTTAGTGATGTTATTGCCCTTCTTGGGGTAAAATAATTAAAATAAAACATCATATAATCAATTAATTACGGAGCTGAAGTATAATTACAATTAAATAAGGCAATAATTAATTTTTCATCTTTTAACTAAATGTTTATCCAAGACCCAAAAGTAACTCAAGGTAGAGGAGTTATTAATGAGGTGGTTGTACGGACGTAGGAAGAGGAAGTAAGTGCATACATACTATAAGGATATAGAGGATAGGTAACGGCTTAACCTAGATTTGAATAGGTGATGATTATATTACTTGGTGAAGCATACTCTCAGGAGCCTGTTCCATAAAGTAGCAGCACTTGGGAAAAGATGTCTGAATGGAACGTCCTCCTAACAAGTGGAATACGAAGGAAATGAAGATGTTTTATCCCTGTGTACATGACATGGTGGGGCTTGCGACGTTGCATCTGTGGGGAAAGAGGTTGTAGGGTGGAAGCAATTACCCATTTTTGGTCGTATTGTTTTAATTCAATGCTCAATATTCTAGGGATAGAGCCACGTATAATGTAATGGTAGAATTTTAAATTTTAATTGAAACGGAACAAGCATACAAATGAATAAAAGTTTCACGGTTAGCCTACAATATGTTGACTGATGGGTTGAGCGACATCAGTGTCATATTCGGATGTAATTTAATGTAATGTTCATTGTTGTTAGGATATTCCCATTCTTAGTTGCTGAGGGTCCTGTAATTTTTACGTGATGCAAATATCAGTTACAACTTTTCATATTTTGGCACATCTTTGTTATCCATCTTGGTGATAGCGTGCACTATCTTTTTGGCTTTAATAGTTATTTTGTGGTCTATTTGCATCCAAAGGCTACCGTATCTACTCTGTCACCGCTACGCTATCTCCTTACCTATTATATCACACATACATCATCCAGTTGAATGTACAAAAGTAAAGTGCAATATAAGACGGCAATGTTTTCATACTTCAGTTGATTATTTAAGCTGGACTAAGACTAACACAATGCCACAAAATAAGACACAAATTTGTCAAACTAAAAGATTTACTCGAAACGAAAGAATTCAAAAGGCAATTCGGTAAACATGTTACCGTCCAGTTTCCAGTTATTTAAATGTCTGGACTTGCCTGATTTCACTATCCCCGGCCTGTAGTTGGCATTTTGGGTTCCTCTTTTTACTGACCACCATGCATTCAGTTTTTATTGATGACTATGCATTTAGTTTATATGGAATCATTTTTACGCTTTTCTCAGCTACCTTCTGTAAGAGGTTTTGTATTTATATTTCAGTGTCTGCTATCAGCACTGTATCATCTGCATATCTTATATTGTTCAGATTGTGGTCGCCAATAACGAATCCTGGCATGACTTCCAGGTCTCTCAAAAATTTCTCGCAGTATAAGTTGAATAGATCCGGTGAGAAGACACATCCTTGTCTTACGCTTCTTTCTATCTTTGTATATCTGTACAGCGAAGCAATTATGAGAGAAATAAAAGCCTTGCCATGATTCGACATTAGCGGCCACATTCTCAGATACGCGGATAACACGGCGTTGATAGGAAAGGACCTTCTACAGAAGTTAGCAAAAGAAAGTGAAAAGAAAGAACTGAGTATAAACCCCATGAAAACTGAAGGTATGGTCATCAGTAAAAAAAAAAGTGGGGGCCCAATATGCAAACTAGGAGTCGGAGAAACTAAAATAAAACAAGTAAAAAAATTCCAATACTTGGGAAGTGTTTTGAACAATCTGAGACAGATAGATAGATAGATAGATAGATAGATAGATAGATAGATAGATAGATAGATAGATATGAACAATCTGAGACGAATAGATAGATAGATAGATAGATAGATAGATAGATAGATAGATAGATATGAATCGGCCATAGATAGATAGATAGATAGATAGATAGATAGATAGATAGATAGATAGATAATGAATCGGCCAAGATAGATAGATAGATAAGAATAATGAATAGATAGATAGATAGATAGATAGATAGATAGATAGATAGATAGATAGATAGATAGATAATGAATCGGCCAAGATAGATAGATAGATAGATAGATAGATAGATAGATAATGAATCGGCCAAGATAGATAGATAGATAGATAGATAGATAGATAGATAGATAGATAGATAGATAATGAATCGGCCAAGATAGATAGATAGATAGATAGATAGATAGATAGATAGATAGATAGATAGATAGATAATGAATCGGCCAAGATAGATAGATAGATAGATAGATAGATAGATAGATAGATAGATAGATAATGAATCGGCCAAGATAGATAGATAGATAATGAATCGGCCAAGATAGATAGATAGATAGATAGATAGATAATGAATCATAAGATAGATAGATAGATAGATAGATAGATAGATAGATAGATAGATAGATAGATAGAATAGAATAGATAATGAATCAAGATAGATAGATAGATAGATAGATAGATAGATAGATAGATAGATAGATAGATAATGAATCGGCCAAGATAGATAGATAGATAGATAGATAGATAGATAGATAGATAATGAATCAAGGATAAGATAGATAGATAGATAGATAGATAGATAGATAGATAGATAATGAATCCAAGATAGATAGAATAGAATAAGATAGATAGATAGATAGATAGATAGATAGATAGATAATGAATCAAGATAGATAAGAATGGCCAAGATAGATAGATAGATAGATAGATAGATAATGAATAGACAGATAGATAGATAGATAGATAAGAATCGGCCAAGATAGATAGATAGATAGATAGATAGATAGATAGATAGATAGATAGATAAAGAACAAGGTAGGAAACATTACTCAATGGAACATGTTTCACATTTATTAAATCTTCTTCAGAGATCGGTTTAAAGATGAGAAATGAAAGATTTTTACAAAGAGAATAGTGGAATGTATTTTGAAATAGTTCTTATTTTGGTTACATATGTTTCACGTGAATTAAAGCAATTGACGATTATTTTTAAATGTATGTATGTCGAAATATTTGTAAGTACACTACCGCCCATAATTAATGGGCCACCCCAGTTTTTGAAAAGAAATTATGTATTTCATACTATTTTTAGTATTTATTGCCGTGTGGATAATTCTAAATGAAAATAGAATGGTTCTTTTGTTATTATTACTTTGCTAAATTTTACAAGCCAGGGAAGCAAAGATGAACTCGTCCGAATCACCCTAACTTTTCTTCATTCTTTCATTGATGAGACTGCAATATAGGTAATTATTAAATATTTATAAATCCATTCGATGCACATGTTATTGTGCAGTATTAGAAAGAACCATTCGATTTTCATTTAGAATTATCCACGTGTCAATAAATACTAAAAAATAGTATGAGATACATCATTTTTAAAACACTGGGGTTGCCTATAATTATGTCCGCTAGTGGATATATATGTATAGGAACGCTTGTATGTTGATATATATGCGTGCTAAATATTACACGTGCTAATTGTATTAAAACGATGTACGATTGTTTTAAAAATGTATATGTGAGAAATCTTTGATGTTAAAGTGTATGAATATGTGTTTGTTTACCTATTATTATTAAATCAGGATATGTGACGATGGCCAACTTCTCTTCCTGAAGTAGAGTCATAAAAATAAGAAGGAAGTTTGTGTAGCTCCAATCTTTCCTGTAGAATAGGTCTGCATGACTTAAAAATCATTATTCGAATTCTTGTCTTGAACACAAACCACTGACGCCGATTAGAAATATACCATCTAAAAGGCTCAACATTAACGGGCACACACGCACACGGTCAGTAACTAGTGAACGAATAATGAGTTTTAGATTTCAAATGCAACCCATTTTGTCCCATCTCACTATGGGTGCTCCATCTTTTCGCAAACTAAGTCACAACAAAGCTAGGCTTTGTAAATCGCTGTACTCTTTGGGAACTTCAAAGTTTTTAGATTATTAACGATTGTATAGGGAGCCCGATTTTTACTGGATACTCCAGACGTTCGGCTTTGTATCTTATATGGCTTCGGGGTTAGTGACACCGACTGACACCAAATCGGTCGAGTTTCAATCCCGGCCAGAAAAAGGTGATACCTAGCCACACTCGATACAGCGAAACAGGATTGTAGGATGTGCGTTGTGGTGCAGTGGATATCGACTCGGAACGACAAATCGGGAAGCCGAGTTCGAATTCCAGTTGAATTCTTTGCATTCACTTACGAGCAAATACCCATAGGAAAAGCATTAATCCGACTCTTCCGTCCAGTTATGGGTTAAATAATAGGACAGATTGTATTCTGTAGCATTGGCTGGTAACCAGTCTACCGCAGAAAGCAATGGCAAACTACTACGGGATAATCTTCTGTCCTGTCAATCATGTCTCTTTTGAGACATTATCGCCCAAGCGTGTATCACGTATGGCACTTAACTGACTGACTAAATACAATAGTTGGAAACATGATAAAGGCTTCTACTGGTCATAAAGTGGAGGATCGGTTTTCTATTGTTATGAAGTAATAAAATGATCCCCCAATAATTACTAGTTAATAATATAATACATCTCTCCCCGCTCTGGCTATGAGTCATATACCAGGACAGAATGCAATGACAACCTACTGCGGGATAATCTTCTGCCCAGTCAGTCATATCTCTTTCGAGACATGATCGCCCATGCGTGTGTCACGTATGGCACTGACTGACTGAATATAGTAGTTGGAACCATCATCAAGGCTTCTACTGGTCGTAAAGTGGGGGGTCAGTTTTCTATTGTTATGAAGTAATAAACTGATCCCCCAATAATTACTAGTTAATAATATAATACATCTCTCCCTGCTCTGGCTATGAGTCAAATAGCAGGACAGAATGCAATGGCAGCCTACTGCGGGATAATCTTCTGCCCAGTCAGTCATGTCTCTTTCGAGACATGATCGCCCAAAGTGTGTATCACGTATGGCTCTCAACTGACTGACTGAATATAATAGTTGAAAAAATGATTAAGGCTTCTACTGGGTATAAAGTGGGGGATCAATTTTCTATTGCTATGAAGTAATAGACTGATCCCCCACTAATTACTACTTCATAATATAATACATCTCTCCCACATTAGCTATGAGTCAAATAACAGGACAGATTGGCTTCTATAGCCTTGGTCGGCAACCAGTCTACCGTAGAAAGCAATGGCAACCTACTGCGGGATAATCTTCTCCCCAGTCAGTCATGTCTCTTTCGAGACATGATCGCCCAAAGCGTGTATCACGTATGGCACTCAACTGACTGACTATATATAAGATACTTTTAGAAAATCATTATATGCGTTTGTCTGTGTTTGTCTATGCGTTCGAGCGTACATTTGTGTGTCTATGTATTGTGGGCTAGATATGCTTTTGGGTCTGTGTGTGTTTACGTGTATGCGCGTTCGTATGCGTTTTCTGTAAGTGACTGAGTCGATGTGTATGTCTGCTTGTGTGAGACTCTTCTGCTATGTGCGTGTATTTTTATACCGATGTATGCGTGTTTGCGTGTGTAATCTAGCGGGCAAGTCAACATTTACAGGACATTTCTTACTATTTTTGTTTAATCGGATGTTTACAAGGGCTTTTCGAATTAGGCATTTTCAACATTTTGACACGATCTGGTCTTCGTCAGTAATGTTCTGATGAGTGAAAGAAAGGAGACGGGATAATAAAGAAACGAGAGCGGGAAGGGTAAGAAAATGAAAGGAGAGAGTAAGGAAAAGAGGGAAGGGTGTAAGAAAAAGAAAGATGGGAGAGTTAGTGGGGAAGGGGAGAGTATAATAGGGGAGAGTAAGGAGATGGAGATTATGGAGAGGGAGAGTAAGAAGAATAATGAGATATTTAGAAGAAGGAAGGGAAGAGTAAAGAGAAGGGAAGGGAGGGTAAAAGGAAAGAAAAAGGGAGGGTAGAATAAGAAAGTAGGGGTGAGTAAGGAAAAGGGAGAGTAAGGAAAAGAGGGAAGGGTGTGAGAAAAAGAAAGATGGAAGAGTTAGTGGGGAAGGGGAGAGTATAATAGGGGAGAGTAAGGAGATGGAGATTATGGAGAGGGAGAGTAAGAAGAATAATGAGATATTTAGGAGAAGGAAGGGAAGAGTAAAGAGAAAGGAAGGGAGGGTAAAAGGAAAGAAAAAGGGAGGGTAGAATAAGAAAGTAGGGGTGAGTAAGGAAAAGGAAGAGTAAGGAGAATGAAAGGGAGAGTAATTGGAATGGAAGGGAGAATAATAGAGACTGATTCAATGAAAAGTGAGATACGAGTGACAGAATAAGGACAGGGTGCGGATGAAGAAAAAAGGACACGGTACAAAAAGAATGTAGAGTGTTAGACAAATACTCATTTATCGTTTGTTCTTGATATCAGTGTTCGAGCCTGGTTAAAAACCTTCAATTCGGGTGCTGATTTCCAAAATAAAAATTAATCTGTCCCACTTAGAAAACCTTCACAACATACTCTTTATAACGAATTCCTTCATATATCTTACTTTTTTTTAAAATCATTTCACCCCAAACAAGACATTCTACTGCCACTATTGCGCAGGGGGTTACATAAGGGAAAGTGACGAGAAAGAGTGGTTAGATATAGTAAATGTCAGAAGGAGGGTGATAGACGGGTAAGGATACCGAGGATGAGGGTTGGGTAGATGGGAAGAGTGTTTGAGAGAATGGATGCGAGTTAGTGTGTTAGGAGGTGTCTATTGACCTTACATTTAAACTCTGTGTGTATTACTAAAATAATATTATATCCCGATTTACAAAGCGTAGCTCAGATATGGCACAAGGCCGAAAAAATGGAGCACCAAGTGAGAATCGAACTCACTATTCAGTTTTATCTAATCTAGAGTAATTCTCGCACTTCCCGCCTGTGAAATTCCCTTCCATATACTTGCTTCCCCGACAGCTACAATCTCCAGGAATTTAAATGTAAGGTCAATAGACATCTCGTATCTCACTAACTCGCATCCATTCTCTCAAGCTCTTTTTCCATCTACTCCACCCCTCTTACACCGGTATTCTCATCCATCTATTACCCTCCTCCTGACATCCCCTACAACTAACCCCTCTTTCTCGTCACGTCCCATATGTAACCCCCTGAACAACAGTGGCAGTAAAATTGCCTTCCTAGGGGTGAAATGATTATAAATAATAAAAAATAAAAAATAAGAATCTTGTATATATATTATCTAACTAAAGGATTTCTACCTGAATGTATTAAGTTGTTTTAAATATTGATTTCAAATATAGACCGGTACTCTTAAAGGATGTGATTTGTTGGGTGGTGGATATAGGCTTGGAACAAGAAATGTGGTCGGGGCGAGTTCGAATTCTGGTTGAATTCGTTGCATTCATTTACGCGCAAATACCTTTGGAAAAGCCATTAATCAGTCTCTTCCCTCCAGTTATATAACAGGACAGATTGGGTTCTACAGCCTTGGTTGGCAACCAGTCTACCGCAGAAAGCAATGGCAACCAACTGTGGGATAATCTTCTGCGCGCTCAGTCATGTTCGCCCAAAGCGTGTATCACATATGGCACTTAACTAACTCTTAATGTATATTTAGAGATTCTTGAAAAACTTTCCCCCTGTCTCACTTTCCTCTTCCCGCTTCTCCAAACCTTTCTTCCTCATTCTCTCAGTGTCATACGTGATACATGCTTGGACGATTAGGTCTCGAAAGAGACGTGACTGACTGGACATAAGATTTTTCCGCGGTAGGTTGCCATTACTTTCTGCGGTAGACTGGTTGCCGACCAAGGCTATAAAACCCAATCTTTCATATTATTTAACCCATAACTGGAAGAAAGAGGTGGATTAATACTTTTTCCAAGGGTAATTGTGCGTAAGTGAATGCAATGAACTCAACAGGAATTCGAACTTGGCCCCCCGATTTCTCGTTCTGAGTCGATATCTACTGCACCACAACGCACATCCTCATTATCCCTCTCAGAAACCTAATATGTCTATTCCTGCAGGTAAGTATAAGTTTCCTTTGTGATTCCATTCTTTCCAAAACCTCGACGTTGCTCACTTGTTCGGTCCATGGTATCCTCAGCATCCTTCTGTAGAAACATATTTCTGCTGCTTCGAGTACCTTCTTCATATTTTAGGAGATTGTCCAGTCTTCACTGCCATATAGCAGGACATATATTACGGAACAGCTCTGTACATTTTTCTTTATTTCTCACAAAATTTCGCCGTCTCTCAACACTCTGCTTAGTATTTGGAATGAGCTCTTGACCATCCCAATTCGCCTTCGTATCTCAGTGTCGCAATTGGAGCAATTAGAAATCGTTTTTCTTGCATTCTCGAAAAAATCCAATTCCGTGTGACAATTTTTAATGTCAAGTGGTAGATAGAAAAGTAATCTTTATGTTCGATTTATCCAAACTGGAATCATTTTCGCGTTAGATTTTTTTTTTTAATCATATCACCCCAAGCAAGGCAGTCCACTGCCACTATAGCGCAGGGGGTTACATAGAGCGATTGGGTATAGGAAATGTCAGAGGCGGGGTGATAGACGAGTTAGGAGGTACGTAGGGAGAGTGTTGGAGGGAATGGGTGCGAGTTAGTGTGTTAGGAGGTGTCTATTGACCTTACACTTAAACTCCTGGAGGTTGTAGCCGTAGAAGCAATCATGCGGAAGGGAGTTCCACAGGCGGGAAGTGCGAGAAAAGAAGCTGTTGGAGTAGAAATTGCGGTTACATTTCGTCGGTTTCACTGTAAAGGGGTGGGACCTAGTTGCCAATCTAGTATCTCATGCAAATTCACACCTGGGGGAACCAGTGATTTAAGTTCATCCGAGCAGAAGCCGTGAAAGTACTTATAGAAGAGGCACAGGGAAGCCACGTCACGCCGGTGAGAGAGTGATTGCAGGCGGTCAGCTAAGTCGGTATCGATCACATTACAGATTCTCCGCTGTATTTTGTCAAGAAGCCCGAGGAGAATAGCAGGGGCACCCAACCAGATGTGGCAGCAGTATTCAATACACGGGCGGACGGTAGATTTATATATATGCAGGATAGATTCAGGTGGAAAGAATTTCCGGGCCCTGCACAGAGAGCCGACTTTCATAGCAGCGGATTTAGCAATGGATTCGACGTAGTCATTCCACTTGAGGTCTGCTGAGAGTGTCAGGCCAAGCAGGCGTAGTGTTTTGCTCTCTGGGAGGCAAGCCTGTTCCATGCTAATGAGTGGGAGGTGCGGTTGTCTGTGGTGGTTAATTGACAGCAGCTTCGTTTTGGAAGAATTGAATTTTACGAGCCATTTCTTACCCCAATCCACCACTAATTGGAGTTCCTTTTCAAGCTCGGCAGCGAGGTTCGCCTTGTCACCAACACCAGATTTTTGATCGAGACGAAAGTAAACTGTGGTGTCATCGGCGTACATCCCTACCTGGGATGTACTGGCATCGGAGAGATCATTGATGTAGATTAAAAAGAGCGTAGGACATAGGGTAGAGCCTTGGGGGACACCCGCGTTTGTAGGATAGTTCTGAGATGCATGTCCGTTTAATACCACCTTCAGAGTGCAGTTAGAGAGGAATGACTGGATTAGGTCCAACAAAAGTCCAGTTATGCAGTAGCTTCCCAGTTTCTCAAAAATAAATCATATAAGTTGTTAGATAGCTAGAGACAAAGAACAGAACTGTCGGAGAAAGTGAGGTACAGAGAGTAGAAAAAAGAGAGGCAGGGATAGAGAAACACAATAACAAATAGCGAGTTGGTTGGTTTTACATGTTCACCCTTGTTCAGTTATTCAATGTCTAATTTTGTATGAGGCACCCAATTAAAATCAAACTCGTTACTCGGTAGTACTGGTCAGCCAGACCAGTCCCTTTGAAAAGGAGATAGATAAATAGATAACGAACAGGCTGAGATAGATAGATAGATAGATAGATAGATAGATAGATAGATAGATAATGAACAGACCGAGATAGATAGATAGATAGATAGATAGATAGATAGATAGATAGATAGATAGATAGAAAGAAAAGCAGACGCCCCTGCTGTTCATCTCGGTGTTCTCGACAGTCTCCAAAGGAGAATCTGTCATGTGATTGGTCCCGAAGTGGCAGCTCAACTCCAGCCCCTTTATCACCGGCGGGATGCTGCTTCCCTCTGTCTCCTCTACAAATATTTTCATGCTTTCTGCTCCGACGATTTCAGCTCACTGGTGCCCTCTCCACAAGAACTTATTCGTGCAACCAGTCTGGTAACAAGGTCCCACTATTTTAAAGTTAAATCAATCAAATGCAAGCCGCAATTCTATATTAGCTTATTTTCTCGCACTTCTCGCCTGTGGAACATTCTTCAATATACTTGCTTTCTTGGCGACTACAACCTCCAGGAATTTAAATGCAATGTCAATTCCCATTTCTTATCCACTTGACTTCAATCCTTGTTCTTTTCCTTTCTCTCTACCTTCGCAACTGTCTTCACTCCTGTGTTCACATCCTTCTCTTCCCCTGTAACTGGTCCGTCTTTCTCCTCACTCTCCTCCTCCTCCTCCTGCTTAAACTTTTACTCTCTTATGTAGCCCCCTGCGTATCAGTGGCGGTACCGCCTTGCTTGGGATGAAACGATTAAAGAAAAAGATAGATAGATAGATAGATAGATTCATTCATTCATTCATTCATTCATTCTTAAATAGATACAAACACAAAAATATAGATAGATAGATAGATAATGAACAGAACCGGATAGACAGATATTTTAGTGGATACACATATTTGAGTGGACGCTCCGTTTATTTATTAAACAATATATTTATTTTCCTCTACCGGCCTATATATTGGGGAAATCCTATTAAAAAAAACTGCGCTATACATTAGGGTTCGAACCTACTCACTGCTTCATGGGTTGAGAGAATTGCTGTTAAATTTGACGTGCTTCAACTGACTCGGCTACGAAGAACGTTTTTCAATCAAGCACGAGTAATAATGCCTTTAAGCAAAATTCTTCTCGCTTCATAGCCTCTTGACATTGATTGACACAGTTTCGTATCCAAATGTAAAACCTTACTTTTAGTGGATACACGTATTTGATTGGACTCTTCTTTTATTTATTAAATTGTATATTTATATATTTTCGTCAATCGGTCTAAATATTCGAGAAATTAATAAGAAGTTTGCACTTTTCAATAGGATTCGAATCTGCAGCTCCTTAAACAGAGGGAACCGTCGTGAGATCCGACGTGTTCTAACTAACTCAGCTACGAAGAACTTTTGCCCATATATGTTTTAGACAGAAAGATATGAAAAGTGAAAAGAATGAAAGTAAGAGGAGGTGAAGTCTTACGAGCTTAAAAAATGCAAGAAAAATATCAAGTCTTAAGGGCCTGAAATATTTGAAGAAAGAAAGAAAGAAAGAAAGAAAGAAAAGTTCAAGTCTTAAGTACAGGAGGGATTTGAAGAAAGAAAGAAAGAAAGAAAGAAAGAAATAAAGAAAGAAAGAAAGAAAGTTCAAGTCTTAAGTACAGGAGGGATTTGAAGAAAGAAAGAAAGAAAGAATGGCTCAAGTCTTAAGGTCTTAAATGATTTTTGAAAAAGTCTTAAGGGCCTAAAAGTTTCAAAGAAAGAAATAAAATGTTTCTAGTCTTATGCGCCTTAATTTTTTAGTTTAAATTTGATGAAAGGTTCAACTCTTAATTACAGCAAAGAATTGAAGAAAGAAAGAAAGAAAGAACGAAAGAAAGAAAAAACATTAGAAAGGCCTAAATTTAAGGTCCTAAAAATTTTAAGAAAGGAATAATGTTTCAAGTTTTAAGTACAAAAAGGATTTGAAGAAAGGTGTAAATCGATTGAGTTTGATCACCAATCCATCCCAACTATATGACAAGTTTCTCATATTTCATAAAGAAAGTTTCAAAACATCCCCATACATTCCACCAGTAGAGCAATGGTTATGACGTGAATATCATTGTTACTCTACCGAGTCCAATCCTCCTCACTGAGAGCTCAATAATTATGGTCTTGTACCCGACTTGTCAGAGAAAATAAAAACGGAGGTATGGTCACCATTTCCGGATATCCTTTGATGCTAAACGTTCTTCTTAGAACCAGCCGAAACCGGAAAACTTTATCTCGACTATGAGATTGTGAATTTTCTCAGCGCAGCTTAGGTGTGGCTCAAGACCGAAATTATGGAGCACTCAGTGAGACTCGAACTCTCGACTCAGTTGTAATGATACTAGCAAGACAAGTTTCCTAACCATTACACCACAACGAGCTACCCAATCTCGCGACTGGAACCTCTGGTGGTGAATTGTGGTGCCGTGGCTCGGAACAAGAAATCTGGGGGAACAAGTTCGAAATCCAGTTGAAATCCTTGCATTCACTTACGCGCAAATACCATTAGGAAAGGTATTAATCCGTCTTTCCCCTCCAGTTATGGGTTAAATAACAAGACAGATTGGGTTCTAAAGCCTTGGCTGGCAACCAGTCTACTGCAGAACGCAATGACACCCTAATGCGGGATAAGCTTCTGCCCAGTCAGTTATGTCTCGCAATGAGACATGATCGCCCAAAGCGTGTATCACGTATGGCACTTAACTGACAATATAATAGTTGGAAACATAATTAAAACTTCTACTTGGCATAAAGTGGGGGATCAGTTTTCTATTGTTATGAAGTAATAAACTGATCCCCCACTAATTATACTTAATATAATATTCTAATATAATATATCTCTTCTCCCCCAGTTATGAGTTAAATGGCAGGAGAGATTGGGTTCTATAGCCTTGGCTGGCAACCGGTCTACCGCAGAAAGTAATGGCAACCTACTGCGGGATAATCTTCGGCCCAAGCAGTCATGTCTCTTTCGAGACATGATCGCCCAAGCGTGTATCACGTTTGGCACTTAACTGACTGAACCAAACCATACGGGTCAAGCAGCCGGAGGTATCTGCCTCATGCCTAATTTCAGATCCTAAATTGTGACACGAACATACTCCAACAGCCCAACATCATTTACTTAGAGTCTGGATCTTTAATATCAGAAAGGCTTTCAATATTAGTTTCTGTAGAAAAGTGATAGGATAGGAAGCGGGAAATGGGTCTCTTTTGCAGGGGCGTCTGTGCGATTGGCGGGAGTTGTGGCTTTTTGTTGGCATGGTCTTTTGTGAGGAAACGCGAGTGAGGCGGAGGATGAACTGATTAAGATTCCACAGTAGAAAATTACTTTGAGGCATATTTGACGGCGCAGTAGTCAACGTGGGTGAGGTGGAAAATAGTTTCCAAATACTTTCCCTTTATCTACTTTTTCCTTTATTCATTCTGCTTTTCTTTCTCTTGCTACTCTGATAAATCTCTCTCTCTCTCTCTCTCTCTCCTTGTCTCCTCTCTCATATCTTTTTGTCTTTTCCCTCACAATGCATGACACTCGAAATAAGTCGTTTTTTTAATGTTACAGTTCTTTTCATTTTTATTTATTCCTCTCTGTTCATATCTCTCTTACTCTCTCGCTCTCTCGTTTTCATTCACTCTCTCTCTCTCATACTTCTTCATTTCTTTCCCTCTTTCTTCCTCTCTCTTTCTCGCTTTCTCCCTCTTTCTTTCTCTCTCTTTATTTCTCACTTTCTCCCGCTCTCATTCTCTCTCTTTCTTATTCTCTCTTTTATTCTCCTTCTGTTTCTCCTTCTAACTCATTTCTTTTTGTCTTCTCTCTCAGATAGATAGATCGATAGATAGATCGATAGATAGATAATGAATAGGCCGAGATAGATAGATAGATAGATAGATAGATAGATAGATAGATAATGAATAGGCCGAGATAGATGATAGATAGATAGATAGATAGATAGATAGATAGATAGATAGATAGATAGATAATGAATAGGCCGAGATAGATAGATCGATAGATAGATCGATAGATAGATAATGAATAGGCTGAGATAGATAGATAGATAGA
>JBBBDQ010001848.1:1832500-1897562 GCA_037127315.1 Ascarosepion bandense
AGAAGGACAGTAGAAAATGATTGACATTGCACCAAAACTTTGATAGATTAAAGTTGGCAAGGAAGCATGGAGCTAGAAGAGAGTTCCACAAGCGAGAAGTGCGAGGAAACGAAACTGTTAGCATAGGAACTACGGTTAAATCTATCAAACTCAACTGTAAATTGATGAGATTTTGACGCCGGTTTGGTTCCGCGTTTAATTTTAAAACATCAAATTCCCATAGCGAATAGCTCATCGGAACAATTACCATGAAAGTATTTATAAAAAAAGACACAGGGAGGCAATCGTAGGAAAGTTATTGAAGCCGTGCTGCTAGGTTAGGGCTAATAATATTGCTGATTCTTCTTCGGACCTTATCAAGGTGTTCAAGGTTCTAATATTATCTTTTTTCAAGTCTCAACCTGTTTTAGCAAAATATATATTTTTTGAATTTAATGGTTCTTTCAAACGTCACTTAGGTATTTAGATATCTTATAACATGTCGGATTTTTCATATTTTTAATTTCTATTTTATTAATTTATTTTTAAGGATTTTGGTTTAAATAAGGAAATTAATCATGGAAATTACCATTAAAATACCCATCAGGATGTGTGTTGTGGTGGAGTGGATATCGGCTCGGAATGAGAAATCGGAGAGACGAGTTCGAATTCCAGTTGAAATCGTTGCATTCACTTACGTGCAAATACCCATCTCTCCTCCCTCCAATTATGAGTTAAATGGTAGGATAGATTTGTTTTTTTTGGCTTGGTTGACAACCAGTCTACGGCAGAAAGTAAAGGCAACCTACTGCATAAAAATCTTCTGCCCAGTTACTCATGTCCCTTTCGAGACATGATCGCCTAAGCCTGTATTACGTATAGCACTTAACTGACTTACCCATGGAAAAATTGAAGAAACGACCAAAATCATAGAATTTTATTCTGGATTTAACCAAATTACTGATCATCGGATAATTTCGTTATGGCCACCACATTTTCCTGATCTGCCACGCCTTTATTGCTTTCTATGGCAACACCTTAAGGGTGTATATCCTAATGAATCGAACACAATTCAGCAACTCAAGGATAACATCTGGACAGAATTCAACGGAGACTGCCAGAGTTATTTCACCGCGGTCATAATCAGTGAGTTAAGTACCATACGTGATTCACGCTTTGGACGATCATGTCTCTTTCGAGACATGACTGACTCGGCAGAAGATTATCCCGCAGTAGGTTGCCATTGCTTTCTGCGGTAGACTGGTTGCCAGCCAAGGCTATAGAACCAAATCTGTCCTGTTATTTGACTCATAGCTAATGTGGGAGAAATGTATTATATTATTAAGTAGTAATTAGTAGGGGATCAGTTTATTACTTCATAACAATAGAAAACTGATCCCCCACGTTATACCCAGTAGAAGCCTTAAACATTTTTTCAACTATTCAGTCAGTCAGTTAAGTGCAATTCGTGATACACGCTTTGTGCGATCATGTCTCGAAAGAGACATGACTAACTCGGCAGAAGATTATCCAGCAGTAGGTTGCCATTGCTTTCTGCGGTAGTCTGCTTGCCGACCAAGGCTATAGAACCAAATCTGTCCTGTTATTTGACTCATAGCTAAAGGGAAAAGAAATCTATTATATTATTATGTAGTAATTAGTGGGGGATCGGTTTCCCATTGTTATGAAGTAATAAACTGATCCCCCACTTTATGACCAATATAAGCCTTAATCATTATTACAACTATTATATTCAGTCAGTCAGTTAAGTGCCATACGTGATACACGCTTGGGCGATCATGTCTCGAAAGAGACATGACTGACTGGGCAGAAGATTATCCCGCAGTAAGTTGCCATTGCTTTCTGCGGTAGACTGGTTGTCAGCCAAGGTTATAGAACCCAATCTTATTATTTAACCCAAAACTAGAGGGAAGAAACGGATTAATACCTTTCCTAAGAATATTTACACATAAGTAAATGCGACTAATTCAACTAGTATTCGAACTCGGCTCTCTGATTTCTCGTTCCGAGATTATATTCACTGCACCACAACGCACAGTGGGGGTTACAGAGTTTATTAACAAAGAAATGTAGCAAATATCAAAAATTACAACATTTGAGGACTTTCATATGCATGTTATCCTACGTTTTAAGCACGACTCGGAGTTGCATGCATTATGCAAACATCAGGTGCATATTATGAACTGAAAGTATTTCGATTTGAATTATTATTTTAGCTATTAGCGTTTCTTAAGCGTTTCTTAGCGTATAAGCGTATAAATATTGTGTGCGAATAGTTTTATTTATTTATTAAATATATTATTTAGTTAGGTTAACCCTCTAGGGCCATTCGTATGATATTTGATACAGTATGAAAACAAGCCTTGAAAGAAATATTTTCCTGAAAAATTTTTAAAGAGAAATATTTTATAAATTTCAAATGAAAGCAGTACTGACTGCTCAGTCAATGAATACCAAATGTTTCCTTATAGGGAAATACCAAATGTTTCCTTATAGGGAAATACTGTATCAAATATGATACGAATGGCCCTAGAGGGTTAATACCAAAATCCAAAAACTGAAAAAGATAATAAAATTGGAGGGGAAAAATATAATTCAGGGTCCGATATTACTAATCCAACGTAACTAGTTTGTTTACATATTATATATATATATATATATATATATATATATATATATATATATATATATACCATTCCAGGTGAAGAGGACCCAAGGTTTTACTATTTTGAGTGCCCTGGCATTTATTTTATTATGAACAGTGCTCAATAAAATAAATATTATAGAGCTTAATATAATTATATAGTTATGAATTAATTGTACATTGCGACACAGAAATTTCTATGTTTCGAGACATATTCCCATCATCAGGTAATATTGATGTTAGTTGTGCAGATGATTTACATTTAAATGACAGAAACTTTGGTTTGCTGTGTATGTATGTGGGAAGATATATAATGTGTGTTTCTTTTAGGATGAGGAAGGGCAAAAAAGAGAATAAGTTGGTTAGTATGTATTTTTGGTGCCAAATCCCAAAATGAATCTTAACTCTGCTTAGTTAAAAGAAACACACATGTAAATATTATGTCTTTCCACACACATACACAGAAAACCAAAGGTTTTTGTCATTTAAATGTAAATCATCTGCACAACCAACCTCAAACATTGCCTGATGATGAGAATCTATCTCGAAACATAGAAATTTTGTCGCAACGTACAATTAATACATATATATATATATATATATGTGTGTGTGTGTGTGTGTGTGTGTGTGTGTGTGTGTGTGTGTGTGTGTGTGTATTTGGTAGCATCACCTCTTTAATACAGGTTTTATTGAAGTTAACTGACACGGCACTGAAATTTTTATTATGTTTTTCTTGCATTCGTACAAGTTATTCCTTTTTGGAATATACAGTTGGTAAGAACTGTTCAAATGATATATAGATACATTAGCCGAAAGTTAATGTATAACCAATTATCAAGTTTGTTTTTTTTTTAATATATTCAGAAAAGCAAAAAAGCATCCTTTATAAATCAGTAAAAATCAAATAAAAAGTTTTATCGCTGTGCCTTGACATTCATCTTCAATAAAACCTCTAGATAGAAAGATAGATGTCATATACTTGTTGGTTCTAAATTTCTGAATTTAATTATTTTAAAAGTAATTTAAAGTAGAAAAAATATATTTGTATGGAATACTCGTATTCATTTTAATGTTGAGTTTTCTTTTTATTTCGGCGAGGCTTTGGAGAAACATTGTGCTCAGTGGGTCTGATGCGACCCACACAAGTAGTTCTGCGTCTGCTGACGGGTGGTGTCGAATTTCAAATATGTGCTGGCAATAAACGAGCCTGACGTACACAGAAAGAAGAAGAAGAAAAGTTTAGATTTAATATACATAAAAAAAAAACGAGAATAATGAATCAAAGAAAAAGGACAAAAAGAAGTTGGATGAAAACGTAAGAAGTGATTTTTAAGAAAACGCAATAAAATTCTTGAATCCAACACGCCATTATAACTCTGACAATATGAGCCTTACTCGACTTGATGTTTTATTAGTTTTTAAATGATTAGCTCATACTTATTTTTTAATTTTCTTTTAATAATATCATCCCAAGCAAAGCAAAACCGCGACTAGTGCATAAGGGCTTACATTGAGAGAAAGGACTGAGTACAGGAGTGGACAAAGAAAGGATCAAATCTGCTCCGATGAGCTTAGATCACTGGTGCCGCCTAAGCATGAATTTACAAGAGATACTAGATTAGCAACTAGGTCCCATCCTTTTACAGTTAAACAAATAAGATGTAACCGTAAATTCTACTCCAACAGCTTCTTTTCTCGCGCTTCCCGCCTGTGGAACTCCCTTCCACAAGTCTGCTTTCCCGACAGCTACAATCTCCAGGTGTTTAAATGTAGGGTCAATAGACACCTCCTATCACACTAATTCCCAATTATTCTCAGAACACTCTCATCTACCCAACCCTCATTCTCTGTATCCTTACCCGCCTATCACCCACCCTCTGACATTTAATCATCCTTTCTCCACTCTATGTAGCCCCCTGCGCAGTAGTGGCAGTTACATGCCTTGCTCGAGGTGAAACGCTTATAAAAAAAAAAATTCAAGGAGATAGAAGACGGCAATTGACATGGTATTTACATATTTGGAGATTGCAGCTACCAAGAAAAGTAAATGGAAGAAAGTTCCACAGGAAGAAAGTGAGAGAAAAGAAACAATTACAGGAGAAGAGAGATTACATTTAACTATTTTATCCGAAAAAAGGTGGGACCTAATTGCTAATCTAGTAGCAAGCTTCAGTTCATGTGGTCTGGATACAAGGAAAAAAAGCTCGTCAGCGCAGATGCCATGAAAATATTTGTAGAAAAGACACAGAAACCACGGTACGGCGGTAAGAAAGTGATTGAAGACGAGATCGATTACTTCTTTGGATCTTGTCGAGAACCTCGAGATGAATGGTAGATTGCACGGACGAATGGTAGATTTATAAATATACAAGATGTATTCTGACCCGAAACAGTGACTCAACATTCCTAGCAGTAGATGCAGCTGGATTCCCGGTAGTCATTCCACTTCACGTCAGTTGGAGAAGAGAGGAATAGAAGGGGCAGACTTTTGCTCTCTATTAGACTAGCGTCATCCATTCTGATGGTTGTGAGCTTCTCTGTGATGATTAAAGGAGAGCAGTCTCATTTTAAAGGCATTAAAATTTACGAGCCATTTCTTGCCCCAGTTAACCACTAATTGTAGGTTCTTTTGAAGAGCAGCAACCAGGTTTCATTTGTCAGCCTTGGCTGATTTCTTACTGAGACGAAGTAAATGGTGTCATCTGCAGGAATACCTATTTGGGAACTAGTGACACCAGGAGGACCTTTTACTACTCTTATTATCGTTATTATTATGTGACTTGATATTTTTTTAATCATATCACCCCGAGCAAGGCGGTAACGCCACTGATGTGCAGGGGGCTACGTAAGAGTGAAAAGATTTGGAAAAGAGAAATCCGGAAACCACATCCTAAACAGGGAACAAGGGATGAGCCTCTTCACCTATTCAATAGTTATGGGTGAAGTGTGAACCGGGCGATAGTGATATCTTCGACTATTAGATTTTTTTTGCCGAGTATTGATGGTTATCTGCCACCTTCTAACCTCACCTTAAAGACACAACCGTTCGCTCAGCACATGAACCTTTTTAAGCAGTGTTACCACCTGAGCACCCCCAATGATTTCAGGCATACCAACGGCGTCTTTGTTGGAAATATTCATGTACAGTCAATCAGTTAAGTGCTATACGTGATACACGATTGGGCGATCATGTCTAAAAAGACTTATAACTGACTGGACAGAAGATTATCCCGCAGTAGGTTACCATTACTTTCTGCGGTAGACTGGTTGCCAGACAAAGCTATAGAACCCAATCTGTTCTGTTATTTAACTCATAGCTGGAGGGAGAAGAGATAGATTATATTACATTATTATATTAAGTATAATTAGTGGGGGATCAGTTTATTACTTTATGACAATAGAAAGTAGATCCCCCACTTTATGCCAAGTAGATGTTTTAATTATGTTTTCAACTATTATATTCGGCCAGTCAGTTAAGTGTCATACGTGATACACGCTTGAGCGATCCTGTTTCTTTCGACGCATGACTGCCCAGGCAGAAGATAATTCCGCAGTAGGTTGCCATTACTTTCTGTGATAGACTGGTTGACAACCCAATCTGTCCTGTTATTTAACCCATAACTGGAGAGAAGAGACAAATTAATACCTTTCCTAATTGCATTTGCGAGTAAGTGAATGCAAGGAATATAACTGGAATTCGAACTCGGCTCTCCGATTTCTCGTTTCAAATCGATACACATCGCACATCCTTTATTCATGTGCACCAACCACAAAAAGAAGTACCTATTGGTTGCTCTGGTGCGCAAATGTGATATCAAGACGATTGCTCTGCAAGTGACTGTCAAACAAAATGGCCGCAAGCCGCATGAACTCCACCTTCTCGGTTACTGACTATGGCAAACTAGCAGTATAGCCCGGCGTTGCTCGGGTGTAATGAAAGCTTTAAAACTAATCCATGGTCCTGGAGCTCAGACTCTTTGGACGTTGGCACGAAAAACTAAAAAGCAATAGTTGTTTCCAGTCAAAGTGAAACCGTAGACTGAAAGAAAAATGAATGGATGTAAGTCAAATTTTGATTTCCTGGTATCGATATTAAATAAGTTATTTTCGTCGTAAACTGAATTTTGAAGGCTAAATAAGTCCTCTGAGTAAATGGTATCGTGGCTGAGACTAAGAACTACAATTATACCTACTTAGAGCCAATCCCGAAGCAAAAACTAAAATAAAAGGGCTGAAAAAAATACAGACATATAGTCAGATAAACAGACACACACACAAACATCTTGCCTTATATATATATATATATATTATCGATTTTCTGCACTATTGTATGAACTGCAACCTTGAAACTTCTGAATATCGTTTCTTATGTCTTTGTCTTCCCCAAGTCCCACTTCCAGGCCGATAACATCAAAAAATCACCTTCCTGACAAACTGAACATATAGACCTAATAATTGTAGATTATGAGGATATGCAGGATAGACAACTTTTTACTTGAGACCCAAGACTTGATTTCAGTTGTTGGCTTCTTCTCAGAAATCTGTTTCAAAAGGCAGCGTTAGAAACTGTTCGAAATGAAAGTTCCTCCTTACCAATAGAATACGAAGGGAAGGAGGATGATTCACGTCTGTGCACATGACGTGAACTGGTGGAACAAGAGAATGTAGCCCGTCAAAAAATTCTCTTTGAAAATAGCGAAAGAGTAGCAGGTGTTTGTGACATTTCATCTGTAAGAAAGGGCTGTGGGGTTGAAACAAAGGCGTTAATATGCGTTTGTCGAGGCATGAACATGAGGATTGGGCAGCTCCCGATATGACAGCAGGTGGTCCTTTTTTGGTCAGGTTTCGATCTTACAAAGATAGAGCGGGTCAGAAGGAGTTAGATACGTCCCGGGGTGGTGTAAGAAGCCGTTCATTTGTCCAGAATCTTCACTGATGGAACTGATATATGGGTCCCACTTGAGGACTGGAGTGAATTTAATTCGCTGTTGTGAAGAGTCATTATCAACCACGCTCTGAAAGTAAAGAAATTGGAAAACTAAAAAGACCACTTCAGAAAATAAATACACATGTAGTGAATACAAATTAATTTCAAAAATGAGTAAATAGATTCGCCTATCGCCCGGTTTACACTCCTCCACGCTCTTTTAAACAGAAGTAGATGTTTCTCCCTTGTTTCCTACTTAGAATTAGGTTGCCGGTTTCTTTTAAAATATTTTCATTCACTTTTACTATCAATAGCCTTTTTGCGTCTTCGTGACATTGTTGTCTTGCTTGAGTGTGAATTGATAAAAAAAAAACTCAGGGAAAACAGTAAAATCAGGGAATAAAGTTTGTCGAAAATTCTCAACGAAATGCAATCTCACTCAGCCACGTATTTTTCTTTTTTGTTTGTTTGTTTGTTTTTTCATTTAGTTTACTTTTTTTCCAGGAGGCTTACCCAGGGTTACAGTTGGTGTCGACATCAAAACACGTTTAAATTACGTCATGCACAAAGAAACCAATCGCAAACGAACTTGAATATTTTCCGCTCCCAAATCTAACTCATGTGACAATGTTGCAGAAAGCTTAATAGTTAATTATTAGACTTCATGGCTATTCTCTCAGCGCCAACATATAATCGTAGGAAGTAATTTTGAGGGGAATAAACAGAATCAAAATAGATGTAACCTTTCCCTAGTCCGGCTTAAAAGTTAAACCTTCATTTGTGTCACTCCTCTGCTGTTACGTCGCAATAAACAAAGTCAAGGAGCGTCCCCATTTCAAAATGCAGAGAAAAGCACGAGGTATGTTTACCAAGGATAAATAACAACATTTATTAATTCAGTAAAAAGATACATAATTTTTAATATGAGGCATTATTTAAATTTTTGGTCATCTCGTAACCAACAGGGATTTTTTTGGTTGGGTGGGGCATATTCTTATAGATCAACATTTATTAGAATTTTCCTAACGCAAAACATTTGCTAGAATCGAAATATATTGATTTTATCTTTTTAAAATCTTCATGATTTAAATACATTCCCTGACTTCTTAAAAAGTTATCCGCACTTTATTGTTATTTGCAAATCTCAAGTTTGAATCTGTGTTTGGTAACGGATGACTATTCATGGCGCTCTTTTCTCCCAGTTTCAGTCGAACGCAGCAATCAATGACGTAAATAGTTTCAAACTTGACATTTAATATATTCGATTGGTTCATTGGTTTTAACTGCTTAACAACCTTTTGAAGGTTATTTAAAACTAGAAAAAACGAGGGTCATTCAATAAATAAGATAAATCTTTTGGTATAAGGATTTCTACGAGGGTCATTCAATAAATAAGGTGAATTTTTCGCTATAAGGACTTCTACGAGGGTCATTCAATAAATAAGGTGAATTTTTCGGTATAAGGTCTTCTAAAAGGGTCATTCAATAAATAAGGTGAATCTTTCGGTATAAGGTCTTCTAAAAGGGTCATTCAATAAATAAGGTGAATCTTTCGGTAAAAGGTTTTCTACGGCGGTCATTCAATAAATACGGTGAATTTTTTCGGTATAAGGTCTTCTACGACGGTCATTCAATAAATACGGTGAAATTTTTGGTATAAGGTCTTCTACGACGGTCATTCAATAAATAAGATGAATTTTTCGGTATAAGGACTTCTAATACAGACCAATCGCTCACAGCACTTTTGACTTCACCGTCACTTTCAAACTTCATGCCTCTCGTGAACGCTTTCAAGGGACCAAACAGGTGAAAGGGGCAAGGTCTGGGTTGTAAGGAGAATGAAGGAGCAGTTCCCAGCCCAGCTCGTTGATGGTCTGCACTGTTTGGGCTGCTGTGTGAGGCCTTCAAGTAGGCAAGGTCATCATGGACAATTTTGTGTGCTGTTCAAAGTCCTTGCAATGTCATCCACTGTCACCCTTCTGTCTGACTGAATGAGGTTATTGACTGATTCAATCACCTCAGGAGATCTCACTTCTGTATGCCTCCCCTTCATTCTCGACACTGCTAAGTCATTCTTTAAACAATTTAGCCAACTTGTAGACATTTTTTTGTCTGAAACATGTGGCATCATAGACGGTTGACATTCTCCTATGAATTTCAACAGGTTTGCACCCTTCAGCAACCAAAACATGATAACTGACCTCTGTTCAATCCTGGAGCATGCTTCTTGGTCGGCCATTTTTGTTAATCTCCAAAACTCTCAATAGTTTTTTTTTTCAATCTGAAAAAAAAAACACAAAATGAAATCCCTTTGAAAAAGAAGTAAAGGAAAAAATTTTTAAAAAAAGTGAACTTCTATCTGTGTTAGAAGTCCTTATACCGTAAAATTCACATTATTTATTGAATGACCCTCGTACTTTAAGATTGTAAGAATTTTTGGCAAATAGTAATGATGTAGTGATACAAGTCCTAATAATTAACCCATAGTTGGGGGAGAAGTAGTGCATTCATATCTTTCCCAATGGTATTTGCGCGTAGGGGAATATAACGAACCCGATCGGAATTAGAACAATACCGACTCGTTATCCATTGCAGCACCTGGCATTCCCAAGTGATCACCCATGACGAGGCTCAACGTTACTTAACTTCAGTGATCAAGAATCACTGAACTATAATCTGTGTTTCAATGTAATGTGGCTATAAATACAACAAAGTACAGATAGCTCTTCAAATATGTCATCGACCGATTTGAACGTAATTATATTATGAACAGCCAACATCTAGCCGACTTCTAAAAGGATAAGAATCTATATTTTTCGATTCTGACAATTGCCATGGATAGAGTAAATTCTGATAAATGCTAATCTACAAAAATCATTACCAAGATATTTCCGGGCTTTTTAGGCTCGAACTCATTATTTTAAGTAGTTCAGAACATTATTGTTTAAATCTAAACTTATTTATAAATGGAACTTTGTCTTTGTGTGTGTGTGTGTGTGTGTGTGTGTGTGTGTGTGTGTGTGTGTGTGTGTGTGTGTGTGTGTGTCCGTTCCCTATAAACTCCGAAACGGCTGAACCGATTTTCTTGAAAATTTACACAGTTGTACTATAAGCATCTGCGAATGTTCTTAGCTAGGTACCCCCGATAAATATCGAAAGTCGATAATCGAAAAAATCGTGTTAGAGAAGGAGTGATCCGATTTTAATCAAGTTTGATACACTCATAGACAAAGACATAAGAAACGATATTCATAAGTTTCAAGGTTGCAGTTCTTACAATAGTGCAGAAAATCGATAATATATATAAGGCAAGATGTTTGTGTGTGTGCCTGTTTATCTGCCTGTATGTTTGTAGTCTTTTCAGCCCTTTTATTTTAGTTTTTGCTTCGTGTTTGGCTCTAAGTAGGTATAATTGTAGTTCTTAGTATCAGCCATGATACATTTACTCAGAGGACTTATTTAACCTTCAAAATTCAGTTTACGACAAAAAAAACTCATTTGATATCGATACCAGGAAATCAAAATTTGACTTACATCCATTCATTTTTCTTTCAGTCTACGGTTTCGCTTTAACTGGAAACAACTATTGCTTTTTAGTCTTTCGTGCCAACATCCAAAGAGTCTGAGCTCCATGATCATGGATTAGTTTTAAAGCTTTCATTACACCCGAGCAACGCCGGGCTATACTGCTAGTATTATATTAAGTCAAACATTTTTGGCTGAAAGACAGAGATCCTGATTGACTTCCGACTTCCGACGGCCTCTTCGTGTGTGCGACTCTCTCCGACTGCTTAACTGCTTCACAAAGCCATCACCGTCGAAGAACAAAAAATATATATATATATATCATTGTTTGTCTCGATCCACTGGCAGTATATAACAGTATTTCACTCGAGCAGCTTCTTCCCACGAAACACTGCTTGTGGAATCGACTCCCGAGAGGATGCTTCCTCAATCTAGAGTTAACCCTTATCTTCTACACATACCCACATAAGATGTACATTTTAATCAGTAATCAACTATCTGGAGTGGCTCTCGAATCTTCTACAGGGTGAATATCCTTGTAAAAAAAAAGTATCTGATTATGAAAGTTATATGAAATGATTCCAGATAAATTTCATTACCTGTCTTGCTGATCATATGTGAAACTAGAATTCTTGTTCGATTTCCTCAATCGATTTATTGTCATCCGTACTCTATTCTCAGCTAAAGACTCCACTATTTTCTCATTAAAGCCAGAAGAACTGTTTTCATTATTTGTCTATATTTCTGAGAGGAGGTATTTACATTATTTACATTGTTCGGATTGTTGTCCTCATCTTTATTCACAAATTTTCGGCCGTCGTACGCTCTGACCTTCTTCAGGTGACTGGAATTTTTAACCGATCACTGGGGTAGATTGTTCTCGTTCCATGAGTCATGCCATTTTCATATGCCTTCGTTATCTCCATTTAATTCAACTCTAAGTTTTTCTTCGCCACTACTCTTTGTATCCAACCAACACTTTATCCACCGGGCCATGTATACCGAGAGTAGTGGCGAACAAAATCTTAGAGAGTTGAGTTAAATGGCGATAACTGAGACATCCGAAATTGGTATGACTCATGGAACAAAAACAATCTACTCCAGTGATCAAAATAAAGAGTTCAGTTCAAAATTCCAATCATCTGAAGAAGGTCGGAGCGTACAACGGTCGAAACGTTGTGGACATGACAATAAAAATGAGAATAGCAACCGGAGAAATGTAAATAAACTATTTTCATGCGTAATGTTCCAACTAAAATCATATTTTTTGGCATTTTAATCTGTCTTTTCTACCGTTTTCTACCGTTTTCTACCGTTTTCTACCCTTGTACTGAAACAACTAGGATTTCAACCGATGTATTTTCACACTAGTGATACATAACAGTTGTTCTTTTTACGTTTTTGTACTCATATTTGCGGTGTTACCGGCCTTGTTCTTGAAATGTTAATGAATCACACCAGGTATTGGAGTTTACAATGTTTTGTGATGGTTGGGGGTGCGTATTAAGAATTTGGTTCGCAAGCCTAAGACACTTTAGAATTTAAAGAATTTTATTGAGGAGACAGGTTTGATAAGAGATAAAATATGTCAAAATCCAACAAATTTTCTACAAATACTTCACGGCTTCTGCTCCGATGAACTTAGCTCACTGATACCCCCCCCTATATATGAATTTACTCCAGCCACAAGATTAACAACTAGGTCCCACCCTTTTTACTGTGAAACCAATAAATTGTAAACGCAAATTCTACTCCAACAGCTTCTTTTCTCGCACTTCCCGCCTGTGGAATTCCTTTCCATTTACTTGCTTCCTCGACTGCTATAATCTCCAAGATTTTAAATGTAAAATCAATAGTCATCTTCTATCCTTTAACCTGCATCCTCGCTCTCATGCTCCTTTCTCCATCCACTCCACTTTCATCAGTATTCTCATCCTTCTCTTACCCACTTCCTGACATTCCCTATAACCTGTCGCCCTTTCTCATAACTTTCTCCTATGTAACCCCCTCCTGCAAAACATATCGCTTCGAGCGATATGATTATAAAAAAAGACAAAAGGTGCAGATAGTTGCGATTTCTACGAGATTCAAACATTCTCTTGGTCAACTCTCTGCTTCCGATCAGAGTGGGACCCATACGAGGCTCCGCCGAAGGGTAGTCTCGTTTGGGGTGAATAGACAAGAGCTCAGCCCGACCTTAAGCAGGGTCTCTGGGATAGTTTTGGCTGAGCTTAAGCGCTCAGAATCCCCACCTTATGTCGAATTCGCCTTGGACCTTTGCCGAAGTGAGGTGGTGGCAAATACCGGCGAGTTCACGAGATCTGAGAACAGTAACAGAGAGTGAATTCGATACAAGTGAAAAAGGGCTGCAAAGAAGATGAAGGCGGAACAACAACAACTGAGGAAATTAATTAAAGTGTATTCGCTTTAGTTATAAAAATTCACAGTATGAGTGGTGAAATGATTAGTGGCATGTTTGATTTATGCTTTTCTCTGATATATTAAAAAATATGTGCGAAAAAGTAACTGATTTTTCTCATTTAATCATGTTCTATTCATGAGGCGCTATTCAAATTGTCTCATAATATTCTTAACCCAATAAAAAGGCCAAAGAGCCTCTCAAGGTTAAAGGTTGAATGAGGTTGTTTCAATAGCATAAAATAAGAAATCCATATTATGAAGACTTCTAATACAGATAATCGTTGACTCTAGATCCGAACAGGCTAAGATCTTCGTAATCAGGGAAGCAACCTCTCGGAAGTCGGTTCCACAAAGTAGTTGCTCTTATGAAGAAGCTCTCTGAGTGGAATTTTCTTTTTTACTATTGGAAACAAAAATTAACTTTTATACCCAGAATAAAAAAAAAATCGATTTAAATTTCTGCGATACATAATAAGAAAAGAGGTGTTGTGTTGCTTCGATTTCGTATAATTAGAAGATAACACAAACTTGAATTAATGATGTTTATTTTTGGTATAAAACTTTAGGTTTTTACATCAAGTTACAACCTTTAAATTTTGTGTGGGTACTAACTAAATTCTCTTCACTGTGGTATGCTAGTAGTAAACGAGCCTATCCCTTCTGGACTCTAGTGGTCAACTGACTAGCGTCCTCCTTTTCAAATCTCCTACACAAAACTACTGTCCTTAACTCCTACTTATTACTCCTACTCTTACTCCTACTCCTACCAAAAGAAACGGTTCCTTATTTTTGTCGCCCAATTTTGAATTCTTGGCGTCAGTGTGTCTATCTTTTTCTATTTTTAGAACACTCGCCATTTTATAAACCATAACAGAGGAATGGGAGAATTTCACACACACAAGAAGACATTGAAGGGGGAAGAAGGATTCAGTGAATAACCTACCTAATGAGTTTCTGTAAATGTATATCAGATCAAGAAGTGGGAAGAACAATATAAAGAAAGTTGATATTGTTTACAGTTCCAAAGGAGAGGAAATTGTGGAGACCCACTGTCGTTCACGGTTCTGAAAGGACGCAGCACATTAAAAAAGGAAACACGGTAAAGTAAGTAAATTTTGTAACGTGTTCAGTCTTGTTGTTTTCGTTCTTGGTAACTTCTGGTGACCTTGCTAGTAATAAATAAATTACTCTCTTTCAATGAACGCTGCCCGAAGCTGTTCATCATCTCATCCACGGCCCGCCCAGCTGATCTGGATAGCGACTATGAGTTTCATCAGAGCTCGAAAGTTGTCCAGCAACCACCCCGATGACTCACTTCGTTCTAACATCTCCATGGTTAGCAACTCAAACTACTGTTGGCCTAATCTCCATCCCAAACGATATTACCAAATCCAACCCCATACCTAATATGCATCACTTTTTATCTGAATGCAAATTATCTTAGATATACCCTGTAGGCTTTTCAGGTAGAATTCTGTTCTAAAACACCGCCAACCACACCCACCAACTGGAACATAACGAATTATTCCCAGTTCTGCAAAATTGTTACGGCTGTTCCGATGTTCTGGGCGGTCAAAGCTCCTAACCACACACACGCACGCGCGCACATATTCTCTGCCGATGGCAATAGTGTGTTTTCACTTCCCCTACCTCATTTTCTAAACATGTCTTGACTGTCAGTGAAGTCCTTTTTAAGAGACTAATAGAATTTTAAGTGTCAAAATGGTGCTAATAGGGTTGAGAAGACGTTTGAGTTGCGACCTCCTTGCTTCGTTCTGTCTTTGATAATTGGGCTCGTTTAGTTTTTATTTGATTTTAAAATAATAATAATAATAATAATAATAATTATTATTATTATTATTATGTCATTTTTCATTATAAATTGATTTCTGCTATGGTCGCACTACCTACCAAGTCTGCAGGAAGACCTAAGGCAGGTCGTGGTGTGTTGTTATGACTCTATTTCATGTTTTTTCATATCTTCCTAACATCCATAGCGTTACATAGACAAAGTTCTCCTCAGTGTGTGGGCTGTACTTAACAAAACAATTTTTGTATATCTCTTAAGACGGAGTATCCAGGGATTCTTTCAATCTGTTTTTTGTTCCATTTTTCATCATTCCAAGTTCACCTACTATCACTGACACGATACTTGTTTTCAATTTCCACATTTTTTCTATTTCAATTTCCAGGTCTTTATATTTTGACAGTTTTTCAAATTCCTTGTTTGCTATGTTACAATCCGCTGGACAAGCCATATCAATTAATAAGCAAGTTATTATTATTATTATTATTATTATTATTATTATTATTGTCTTCCTAGTTTTTCCTAACCGTGTGTTATTCCTGTCAGTACCAAGCAAGGATATAATAGAATTAAGAAACGCCAACAACTATTGTTTCATAATTTTGTATTTTAGACCAGCTAATTATAGCGGATGCAGTGCAGTGGATATCGGCTCGGAACGGCAATTCGGGAAGCCGAGTTCGAATTCCAGTTGAATTCCTTGCATTCACTTACGCGCAAATACCCTTGGGAAAGATATTAATCCGTCTCTTCCCTCCAGTTATGGGCTAAATAACGGGATAGATTGGGTTCTATAGTATTGGCTGGCAACCAGACTACCGCAGAAATTAATGGCAATCTACTTTGGGATAATCTTCTTCCCAGACAGTCATGTCTCGAAAGAGATATGATCATCCAAGCGTGTGTCCCGTATGGCACTTAACTGACTGACTGAATATAATAGTTGGAATCATGATTAAGACTTCTACTGGTCATAAAGTGGGGGTTCAGTTTTTTATTGTTATGAACTAATAAACTGATCCCCCACTAATTATACTTAATATAATAATGTAATATAATCTATCACGTCTTCCTCCAGCTATGAGTTAAATGGCAGAAGAAATTGGGTTCTATAGCCTTGGCTGGCAACCAGTCTACCGCATAAAGTAATGGCAATCTACCTTGGGATAATCTTCTTCCCAGTCAGTCATGTCTCTTTCGACTTAAATGACTGACTGAATTATTATTACTGCTTTTTATCTTTGATTTTTATCTCTATTTTTTAAAATTATTTTATTCTCAGTATATTTCACGTTATTGTTTCTCTTTATCACAACACTGTGTCGACGCGTTCTTCTTCATTATTATTATTATTATTATCAAGTCCTTTTCATCCTACTTCGATTTCTGCTATGGTCACACTACCTACCACATCCACGGAAAGAACCTAAGGTAGGTATTGGTGTGTTGTTATGACGACATTTCATTAGTTTTTCTACCTCCCATAACATCACTATCATTACATAGACAAAGTTCTTCCTAGCGTGTGGGCTTTATTTATCAAGATAATTTTTGTATGTTTCTTTAGCTGGGGTTTCCAAGACTTCTTTCAATGTGTTGTTTTGTTCCTCTTTTTATCATTCCAAGCGCTCCTACTATTACGGGTACTTTTCTTGTTTACAGTTTATACATCTTTTCTATTTCAATTTTCAGGTCTTTATACTGTGATAGTTTTTGAAATTCCTTTGTTGTTATGTTATAATCCGCTGGACAAGCCGTATCAATTTGTAGGCAATTTTTAAAAGGTTTTTGACAATAATGCCCGGCCTATTAGCTTCAATTTTCCTGTGGAGACGGTGTAATCTCTTAGAATGGTGATATGTTCTATTTCTGTAACCGGTGCTGGGTGATGTTTATGTCAGTGTTTGTTTACATATTTTCTAAAGTGTTTGCACATTGTCCAGTGTAAATATTGCCCCACTCTATCGTGACGATTTTTATATTCATTTGGGGCAAGTACAGAACATCCTGATATTAGATAGTCTATTGTTTCCTGGTATTTGTCACAGAACCCGCATTTTGAATCTACATTATTATATTTGACATTTACCTGAAAGTTCCTTGTGCAAAGACTCTGCTTTTCCGCTGCAAGAATAAAGTCATCAGTTTCAGACTTTAATCTAGATGCTCGTAAACATCGATTATTATTATTATTATTATTATTATTATTATTATTATTATTATTATTTTAACAAATACAGCCAGTTTTGTTGGAGATGCAACCAAGTTAGACTTAAATTCATCCGGTCAAGAAAACCAAGAAAAAGAACTCATTAAGACAGTTGCCATGAAAGTGCTTAAGGAAGCCACCCCATGGGGATGGGATATTGACTGAAGTCGAAATGCCTGGTCAGGACCTATCATTACAGAATTTTGTCAAGAATCTCTAAATGCACAGCAAGAGCAGCAAACCAAACATGAGAGTAGTAGTCAATTAAGGACGTATGGTAGATTTCTAAATGTGCAAGATGTATTTTAGCGAGAAAAATCTCTAGAGTGACAGGGAATTAACATTCCTAGCATCAGATCTTGCAAGTCATTCAATATAATCATTCCACATCATGTCAGTGGAAAATAGGTTAGCATCAGCCATGCTGATGGAAGGGAAAACAGATGCAGTGAGTTGCTCTTCTGTTTTTCCATGGCAGAAGTTCTAACGTTTCACCTGTTAAGTTTTTACAGCTAAGACCCACTATGCTATATACAAATGATCGAACACTTTCATTCTTTTTGTATTGTCAGGTACCTTCTGAAAATATATTAACAGCCAACCTTTTTCCAAGTATCTTTATCAACGGATTGGATATGTGTTCTATTTGAGGTCCGCGAGAAATCTGAGTTCCAACTTGGAAGCTCAGATACAGTAACTTGCTCACGGCACAATGTGGCTTCCCTGTGTCTCTTCTACAAATACTTTCACGGCTTCTGCTTTGATGAACTTAGCTCACTTGTACCCTCTATATATGAATTTACTCGAGCCACAAGATTAGCAACTTGGTCCTACCCTTTTACTAATAAATTGTAAACGCAAACTCTACTCCATCAGTTTCTTTTCTCGCACTTCCCGACTGTGTAATTCCCTTCCGTTTACTTGCTTCCCCATCAGCTACAATCTCCAAGAATTTAAATGTAAAGTCAATAGTCATCTCCTATCTCATTAACTTGCATCCTCTCTCTCATGCTCTTTTCTCCATCAACTCCACTCTCATCAGTATTCTCATCCTTCTCTTACCCACTTCCTGATACCCCCTATAAACTTTCACTTTTTTTCATAACTTTCCTCCTATGCAACCCCCTGCAAAACAGTGCTAGTAAAAAGCCTTGCTTGGAGTGATATGATTATAAAACAAAAAAGACATTCAAAGCAATAAGTTCACGTTTGAGTTTTGTTTAATGGCATATCAACCTTTGTGGATTATTTAATGCCAAAAAGTTCGTTTTTTAGGGTATTTTTTGTTACGTTCGGTTATAGCAAGAAGCTTCATTTAATTTGAATTTGATGAAAAAGTTTTTTTTTTTTAAGTTCTATCAAAATGAAAGAAAGAAGGTTTGGTTCGTTTTGTTTTACGGCATATCAACCTCAATGGGTTTTTTAATTACAATAGATTCTTTGTAAGAAATCAGTTTGTAGATTAGGTTTCATTGTAAAAAGGGTTTTGTCAAGAGTCAGATATATTGCTGGTATACATTTTTTTCTTCAAAATTATATTAGTTAATTTATTTTTCTTCAAAAATGTATTGTTGGTAATATTCTTTTTTCAGAAATATATCGCTGGTAATATTTTTTTCCTTCAAAAATATATTGCTGGTAATATTTTCTTCTTCAGAAAAGTATTGTTAAGATTTTTACTATAAAAATCCATTTCTATACTTGTCATGTAACTCAAGAGAGAGAGGGAAAGGGAGAGAGAGAGAGAGAGAGAGAGAGTCGATTTGGTAGTAGTTCACTCCAAACCAGACTGACATTCATACTAACACCTTCAACATTTTGTATTCGTATTTCTTGTTATTTGTTATTTCTATCTCTGTGATCGTGTTGTTATTTTCGGACCTAAACCTGGTCCATAACAATATTTTCATAGCGTTTTGACCCCAGTTCGGGGTTAAATATTTGCTGGGACACTAACAGGTGCTACCACCCCAGGTAAGGGTGGACCTGGTAACAACAGCAACTAAGTGTTAGTTACCTGCTCCTGAAAACTTTCTAATAACAGATTTTCCTGTCGGATGCAGTTTATGGTCAAACCCAGGACCCGGATATAGTTTATCGTCATACTCAGAATGCTTAAAACAATGAGTCTTTGGTAGGGAAAACTTTCTGATGAGAATTGGGAGTCAGCTCGGTAATAGCTAAAAGGTTACTAATTTGGCGTTTGAAATATTGAAAGTTACAAATGCCCTCTCTTCTTTATGATCAGTTGAAGCAAGGTGAGATGAGATATCAGATGCAAGGGTCTGGTCATATAGAATTGTTAAGGTGCACCCGTAAACTGTCGTTTCGCTAAAGCGGAGGTTAGGAAACAAGAAATGTAGTCCAACTGTAATGAGTTTGAATCGCAATGGATGTACAACTAATGTAACATTGTGCTAGCGCTACATAAGCGACACCTGATACAATGTGAAAACATATGGCGACTCTAATTCGGTGATTTGAGTGAGACGAATCAACCAAAATACGATTTTGTGATATGAGTCGAATTAATTGAAAAGCCATTCGGTGATATGAGACAAATTAATCAAAATACCATTCGGTAATATGAGACGAATTAATCAAAATACCATTCGGTAATATGAGACGAATTAATCAAAATACCATTCGGTAAAATGAGACGAATTAATCAAAATACCATTCGGTAATATGAGACAAGTCAATCAAAATACCATTCGGTGATATGAGACAAGTCAATCAAAATACCATTCGGTAATATGAGACGAATTAATCAAAATACCATTCGGTAATATGAGACAAATTATTCAAAATACCATTCGGTAATATGAGACAAGTCAATCAAAATACCATTCGGTGATATGAGACGAACTAATCAAAATACCATTCGGTGATATGAGACGAATTAATCAAAATACCATTCGGTGATATGAGACGAATTAATCAAAATACCATTCGGTAATATGAGACGAATTAATCAAAATACCATTCGGTAATATGAGACAAGTCAATCAAAATACCATTCGGTAATATGAGACAAGTCAATCAAAATACCATTCGATGATATGAGACGAATTAATCAAAATACCATTCGGTAATATGAGACAAGTAAATCAAAATACCATTCGGTGATATGAGACGAATCAATCAAAATACCATTCGGTAATATGAGAGAAGTCAATCAAAATACCATTCGGTGATATGAGACAAGTCAATCAAAATACCATTCGGTAATATGAGACGAATTAATCAAAATACCATTCGGTAATATAAGACGAATTATTCAAAATACCATTCGGTAATCTGAGACAAGTCAATCAAATACCATTCGGTGATATGAGAAGAATTAATCAAAACACCATTCGGTGATATGAGACGAATTAATCAAAATACCATTCGGTAATATGAGGCAAGTCAATCAAAATACCATTCGGCAATATGAGACGAATTAATCAAAATACCATTCGGTGATATGAGACAAGTCAATCAAAATACCATTCGGTGATATGAGACAAGTCAATCAAAATACCATTCGGTAAGATGAGACGAATTAATCAAAATACCATTCGGTAATATGAGACAAGTCAATCAAAATAACCTTCGGTGATATGAGACAATTCAATCAAAATACAATTCGGTGATATGAGACGAATTAATCAAAATACCATTCGGTAATATGAGACAAGTCAATTAAAATACCATTCGGTAATATGAGACAAGTCAATCAAAATACCATTCGATGATATGAGACGAATTAATCAAAATACCATTCGGTAATATGAGACAAGTAAATCAAAATACCATTCGGTGATATGAGACGAATCAATCAAAATACCATTCGGTAATATGAGAGAAGTCAATCAAAATACCATTCGGTGATATGAGACAAGTCAATCAAAATACCATTCGGTAATATGAGACGAATTAATCAAAATACCATTCGGTAATATGAGACGAATTATTCAAAATACCATTCGGTAATCTGAGACAAGTCAATCAAATACCATTCGGTGATATGAGAAGAATTAATCAAAACACCATTCGGTGATATGAGACGAATTAATCAAAATACCATTCGGTAATATGAGACAAGTCAATCAAAATACCATTCGGCAATATGAGACGAATTAATCAAAATACCATTCGGTGATATGAGTCAAGTCAATCAAAATACCATTCGGTGATATGAGACAAATTAATCAAAATACCATTCGGTAAGATGAGACGAATTAATCAAAATACCATTCGGTAATATGAGACAAGTCAATCAAAATAACCTTCGGTGATATGAGACAAGTCAATCAAAATACCATTCGGTGATATGAGACAAGTCAATCAAAATACCATTCGGTAATATGAGACAAATTAACCAAATACCATTCGGTAATATGAGACAAATTAATCAAAATACCATTCGGTGATATGAGACGAATTAATCAAAATACCATTCGGTAATATGAGGCGAATTAATCAAAATACCATTCGGTGATATGAGACAAGTCAATCAAAATACCATTCGGTGATATGAGACAAGTCAATCAAAATACCATTCGGTAATATGAGACGAATTAATCAAAATACCATTCGGTAATATGAGACAAGTCAATCAAAATACCATTCGGTGATATGAGACAAGTCAATCAAAATACCATTCGGTAATATGAGACAAATTAATCAAAATACCATTCGGTAATTTTTTTTTTTTTTTTTTTTTTTAATCATTTCACCCCGAGCAAGGCAGAAACGCCACTGATGTGCAGGGGGTTACATAAATGTAGAAAGATTAATTAGAAAAGAGTGAGGAGTACAAGCTAGTTAGAAAGGAACAATAGAAAACTGAGAAAGCAGGTGCAATGACAGGTACATGGGCGGAGAGAAGGGGAAGGTTATACAGGGGAGGGGAGAGAGCTAGAGGCCAGTGGTTAGTAGGTGAGTATTAACTTTGCTTTTAAATTTCTGGAGGTCGTAGCCGTCAGGAAAGCAAGAATACGGGAGTGAGTTCCACAGGCGGGAAGTGCGAGAGAGGAAGCTGCTGGAGTAGAATTGTCGTCTGCGTTTGGCTAACCTGACTGTGAATGGGTGGGACCCAGTTGCCAGTCTGGTTGAACGGGTAAACACCTGTTGAGGAGGCATCAGTGACTTAAGCTCATCCGAGCAGAAGCCATGAAAGTATTTATAGAAGAGACAGAGGGAGGCCACATTTCGACGATGGGAAAGTGGCTGCAGACGAGTCGCCAGATCAGAACCTATCACATTACAGACTCTCCTTTGGAGCTTGTCAAGAACACTGAGGAGAACGGCAGGGGCACCTGACCATAAATGGCAGCAGTACTCCATGCACGGACGGATGGTTGACTTGTATATATGCAGGATGGATTCAGGTGGAAAAAACATCCTGGATCGACATAGTGACCCAATCTTCTTAGCAGTAGATTTTGCTATGGATTCAATATAGTGCTTCCATTTGAGGTCTGAGGACAGGGTAAGTCCGAGGAGGCGTAGTGTATTACTCTCCGGGAGAATCATCTGGTCCATGCTTATGGGAGGCAGAAGAGGTTGCCTGTAATGGTTGACAGACAACAGCTTGGTCTTCGAGGAATTGAAGTTGACAAGCCACTTCTTGCCCCAGTTCACCACAGAGTGTAGATCCCGCTCAAGGTCAGCAGCGAGATTATGTCTGTCCGCCACGACAGGTTTCTTACTGGAGCGGGAGTATATTGTAGTGTCATCTGCGTAGATGCCTACTTGGGACCTGATCTCATCTGGGAGGTCGTTGATGAAAATAAGGAAGAGCGTTGGGCCCAGGATAGAGCCTTGTGGGACACCAGCATTCGTGCTGTAGGACGAAGAGGCACGCCCATTCAGAACGACCTTCATTTTGCGGTTATTTAAGAAAGATTGGATTAGGTCAAGCAGGCGACCGGTAATACCATAACCGCGTAGTTTGCATAGGAGGCCAGGGTGCCAAACCCTGTCGAAAGCCTTGGAGATATCCAGAGCAACCGCGCGAGCCTCGTCAGACTCATCAAGGGCCTGTAGCATGTACTCCGTTACAGTAGTTAGCAGGTCGGCTGTGGACCTGTCAAATCGGAATCCATATTGCCTGTCGGAGAACAGTTTGTGGGCGGTGAGATGATGAACTATTTCAGCATTTATTATAGCCTCGAACACTTTCCCGAATATTGGTAGAAGACTGATCGGGCGATAGTTGGATGGGTCCGAGGGTTCACCACAGTTCTTAAAGACAGGAACGACTGAGGAGAATTTCCAGCATGCAGGAAAGCAGGAAGCAGAAAGGCAGTAGTTAAACAGTTTAGAGAGGACAGGGGAAAGTTCAGGGGCACACCTCTTAAGGACTATCACCGGGATTCCATCGTCTCCACACGCCTTATGGGGGTCGAGTTTTGAAATTACTCTGGATACTATTGTCGGGGTAATATATACGTCATGCAGTTTGGCCTCAGTTCTAATAGGGAAGTCGGGTGGGTGCACTCCGGACGAGTCGAGTGTGGAGTTGGATGAGAATCTGCGGGCAAAGCACTCAGCTTTCTCAGCAGATGACGTGAGAACGTCAAATCCATGGATTAAGGGAGGTATTGAGGATTTCCTATTGTTGAGCACCCGTTTACAAATCCTCCAATAGTCCTTGGAGCCGAACTTGCGGTCAGCTATGTGCTGTCGCATTCTCTCCGCAAACAACTGTTTGGCGTCATTTAGGGTTCTCTTGCACTCACTGCGAGCGGATGTGAACAGGCGCCTATTGTGATCAGTTGGCTGTCTCTGGAATAGATGGAAGTAATGGTTCCTGTGGGCAATGGCGGCTGAGCAGGCCGGAGAGAACCACGGAGAGGAATGAGGTTTTAAGCAATACTTCCTGGTGGGTATGAAGGCATCAATGCCAGCTTTCACCCATGACGAGACCTCAGAGGCACAGTCATCAACTGATAGGTCAAACACTTTTCCCCAGGGGACGTCGCAGAGGAAATCGCGAAAGGCATCCCAGTCAGCTTTTTGGTAGAGGTAGGAGGTTCTATGAGTAGGGGGATCCTGGGGGGAGTGAGATTGGAAAGAAATACTGAGGGAGACTACAGCGTGGTCGGAGTTGCCAAGAGGGCAAAGCTGCGAGACTTGACAGGCGTCGGGCGCAGAGGTGAAACATATATCTAGCAGTGAGGAATGACCCGAGGGTGTGCTTGGGAAGCGAGTGGGGAAGTCCACCACTTGCGTAAGGGATTGGGAAATAGCAAAGTTCACGGCGTGAATGCCCGCCGAATCAGTAACAGCGTTTTCAAGCCACTCAGAGTGATGGGCATTGAGGTCTCCAAATACAAATATGTGGGCAAATGGGTGATAGGAAATAGCCTTATCTATGTCGTCGGCAATGCTATCTAGTAGGGAGCAGTCAGGAGAGGAGGGAGAACGGTAAAGGAAGAATAGGTAGCTAACCGAACTGAGGAGAGACAAGCGGAGACATATGTATTGGTGGTCAGTAGATTCGAGTGAAGTCACCCTATGAGACAAATTAATCAAAATACCATTCGGTGATATGAGACGAATTAATCAAAATACCATTCGGTGATATGAGACGAATTAATCAACATACCATTCGGTAATATGAGACAAGTCAATCAAAATACCATTCGGTCATATGAGAAGAATTAATCAAAACACCATTCGGTGATATGAGACGAATTAATCAAAATACCATTCGGTAATATGAGACAAGTCAATTAAAATACCATTCGGTGATATGAGACGAATCAATCAAAATACCATTCGGTGATATGAGACGAATCAATCAAAATACCATTCGGTGATATGGGACGAATCAATCAAAATACCATTCGGTAATATGAGACAAGTCAATCAAAATACCATTCGGTGATATGAGACAAGTCAATCAAAATACTATTCGGTAATATGAGACGAATTAATCAAAATACCATTCGGTAATGTGAGACGAATTATTCAAAATACCGTTAGGTAATATGAGACAAGTCAATCAAAATACCATTCGGTGATATGAGACAAGTCAATCAAAATACCATTCGGTGATATGAGACAAGTCAATCAAAATACCATTCGGTAATATGAGACGAATTAATCAAAATACCATTCGGTAATATGAGGCGAATTAATCAAAATACCATTCGGTGATATGAGACAAGTCAATCAAAATACCATTCGGTAATATGAGACGAATTAATCAAAATACCATTCGGTAATATGAGACAAGTCAATCAAAATACCATTCGGTGATATGAGACACGTCAATCAAAATACCATTCGGTTATATGAGACGAATTAATCAAAATTCCATTCGGTTATATGAGACAAGTCAATCAAAATACCATTCGGTGATATGAGACGAATTAATCAAAATACCATTCGGTAATATGAGACGAATTAATCAAAATACCATTCGGTAATATGAGACAAGTCAATCAAAATACCATTCGGTGATATGAGACAAGTCAATCAAAATACCATTCGGTGATATGAGACGAATTAATCAAAATACCATTCGGTGATATGAGATGTATTAATCAAAATGCCATTCGGTGATTTGAGACAAGTCAATCAAAATACCATTCGGTGATATGAGACAAGTCAATCAAAATACCATTCGGTGATATGAGACAAGTCAATCAAAATACCATTCGGTAATATGAGACAAATTAATCAAAATACCATTCGTTGATATGAGACGAATTAATCAAAATACCATTCGCTAATATGAGGCGAATTAATCAAAATACCATTCGGTGATATGAGACAAGTCAATCAAAATACCATTTGGTGATATGAGACAAGTCAATCAAAATACCATTCGGTAATATGAGACGAATTAATCAAAATACCATTCGGTAATATGAGACAAGTCAATCAAATACCATTCGGTGATATGAGACAAGTCAATCAAAATAGCATTCGGTTATATGAGACAAATTAATCAAAATACCATTCGGTGATATGAGACGAATTAATCAAAATACCATTCGGTGATATGAGACGAATTAATCAAAATATCATTCGGTAATATGAGACAAGTCAATCAAAATACCATTCGGTCATATGAGAAGAATTAATCAAAACAACATTCGGTGATATGAGACGAATTAATCAAAATACTATACGGTAATATGAGACAAGTCAATCAAAATACCATTCGGTGATATGAGACGAATCAATCAAAATACCATTCGGTGATATGAGACGAATTAATCAAAATACCATTCGGTAATATGAGACAAGTCAATCAAAATACCATTCGGTGATATGAGACGAATCAATCAAAATACCATTCGGTAATATGAGACAAGTCAATGAAAATACCATTCGGTGATATGAGACAAGTCAATCAAAATACTATTCGGTAATATGAGACGAATTAATCAAAATACCATTCGGTAATATGAGACGAATTATTCAAAATACCATTCGGTAATATGAGACAAGTCAATCAAAATACCATTCGGTGATATGAGACGAACTAGTCAAAATACCATTCGGTGATATGAGACGAATTAATCAAAGTACCATTCGGTGATATGAGACGAATTAATCAAAATACCATTCGGTAATATGTGACGAATTATTCAAAATACCATTCGGTAATATGAGACAAGTCAATCAAAATACCATTCGGTAATATGAGACAAGTCAATCAAAATACCATTCGGTGATATGAGACGAATCAATCAAAATACCATTCGGTAATATGAGAGAAGTCAATCAAAATAACATTCGGTGATATGAGACAAGTCAATCAAAATACCATTCGGTAATATGAGACGAATTAATCAAAATACCATTCGGTAATATGAGACGGAATTATTCAAAATACCATTCGGTGATATGAGACGAATTAATCAAAATACCATTCGGTAATATGAGACAAGTCAATCAAAATACCATTCGATCATATGAGAAGAATTAATCAAAACACCATTCGGTGATATGAGACGAATTAATCAAAATACCATTCGGTAATATGAGACAAGTCAATCAAAATACCATTCGGTGATATGAGACAATTCAATCAAAATACCATTCGGTGATATGAGACGAATTAATCAAAATGCCATTCGGTAAGATGAGACAAGTCAATCAAAATACCATTCGGTGATATGAGACGAATCAATCAAAATACCATTCGGTAATATGAGACAAGTCAATCAAAATACCATTCGGTGATATGAGACAAGTCAATCAAAATACTATTCGGTAATATGAGACGAATTAATCAAAATAACATTCGGTAATATGAGTCGAATTATTCAAAATACCATTAGGTAATATGAGACAAGTCAATCAAAATACCATTCGGTGATATGAGACAAGTCAATCAAAATACCATTCGGTGATATGAGACAAGTCAATCAAAATACCATTCGGTAATATGAGACGAATTAATCAAAATACCATTCGGTAATATGAGGCGAATTAATCAAAATACCATTCGGTGATATGAGACAAGTCAATCAAAATACCATTCGGTGATATGAGATAAGTCAATCAAAGTACCATTCGGTAATATGAGACGAATTAATCAAAATACCATTCGGTAATATGAGACAAGTCAATCAAAATACCATTCGGTGATATGAGACAAGTCAATCAAAATACCATTCGGTGATATGAGACGAATTAATCAAAATTCCATTCGGTTATATGAGACAAGTCAATCAAAACACCATTCGGTGATATGAGACAAATTAATCAAAATACCATTCGGTAATATGAGACAATTCAATCAAAATACCACTCGGTAATATGAGACGAATTAATCAAAATACCATTCGGTAATATGAGACGAATTAATCAAAATACCATTCGGTGATATGAGACAAGTCAATCAAAATACCATTCGGTAATATGAGACGAATTAATCAAAATACCATTCGGTAATATGAGACGAATTAATCAAAATACCATTCGGTGATATGAGACAAGTCAATCAAGATACCATTCGGAGATATGAGACAAGTCAATCAAAATACCATTCGGTGATATGAGACGAATTAATCAAAATACCATTCGGTTATATAAGACAAGTCAATCAAAATACCATTCGGTGATATGAGCCGAATTAATCAAAATACCATTCGGTAATATGAGACGAATTAATCAAAATACCATTCGGTAATATGAGACAAGTCAATCAAAATACCATTCGGTGATATGTGACAAGTCAATGAAAATACCATTCGGAGATATGAGACGAATTAATCAAAATACCATTCGGTGATATGAGATGAATTAATCAAAATACCATTCGGTGATATGAGACAAGTCAATCAAAATACCATTCGGTGATATGAGACAAGTCAATCAAAATACCATTCGGTGATATGAGACAAGTCAATCAAAATACCATTCGGTGATATGAGACGAATTAATCAAAATACCATTCGGTAATATGAGACGAATTAATCAAAATACCATTCGGTGATATGAGACGAATTAATCAAAATACCATTCGGTAGTATGAGACAAGTCAATCAAAATACCATTCGGTGATATGAGACAAGTCAATCAAAATACCATTCGGTGATATGAGACGAATTAATCAAAATACCATTCGGTAATATGAGACGAATTAATCAAAATACCATTCGGTGATATGAGACAAGTCAATCAAAATACCATTCGGTGATATGAGACAAGACAATCAAAATACCATTCGGTAATATGAGACGAATTAATCAAAATACCATTCGGTAATATGAGACAAGTCAATCAAAATACCATTCGGTGATATGAGACAAGTCAATCAAAATACCATTCGGTGATATGAGACGAATTAATCAAAATACCATTCGGTGATATGAGACAAGTCAATCAAAATACCATTCGTTAATATGAGACAAATTAATCAAAATACCATTCGGTAATATGAGACAAATTAATCAAAATACCATTCGGTGATATGAGACGAATTAATCAAAATACCATTCGGTTATATGAGACGAATTAATCAAAATACTTTTCGGTGATATGAGACGAATTAATCAAAATACAATTCGGTAATATCAGACAAGTCAATCAAAATACTCTTCGGTAATATGAGACGAATTAATCAAAATACCATTCGGTAATATGAGACGAATTAATCAAAATACCATTCGGTGATATGAAACAAGTCAATCAAAATACCATTCGGTGATATGAGACAAGTCAATCAAAATACCATTCGGTAATATGAGACGAATTAATCAAAATACCATTCGGTAATATGAGACGAATTAATCAAAATACCATTCGGTAATATGAGACAAATTAATCAAAATACCATTCGGTGATATGAGACAAGTCAATCAAAACCATTCGGTGATATGAGACAAGTCAATCAAAATACCATTCGGTGATATGAGACGAATTAATCAAAATACCATTCGCTAATATGAGACAAGTTAATCAAAATACCATTCGGTGATATGAGACGAATTAATCAAAATACCCTTCGGTAATATGAGACAAGTCAATCAAAATACCATTCGGTCATATGAGAAGAATTAATCAAAACACCATTCGGTGATATGAGACAAGTCAATCAAAATACCATTCGGTGATATGAGACAAGACAATCAAAATACCATTCGGTAATATGAGACGAATTAATCAAAATACCATTCGGTAATATGAGACAAGTCAATCAAAATACCATTCGGTGATATGAGACAAGTCAATCAAAATACCATTCGGTGATATGAGACGAATTAATCAAAATACCATTCGGTGATATGAGACAAGTCAATCAAAATACCATTCGTTAATATGAGACAAATTAATCAAAATACCATTCGGTAATATGAGACAAATTAATCAAAATACCATTCGGTGATATGAGACGAATTAATCAAAATACCATTCGGTTATATGAGACGAATTAATCAAAATACCATTCGGTGATATGAAACAAGTCAATCAAAATACCATTCGGTGATATGAGACAAGTCAATCAAAATACCATTCGGTAATATGAGACGAATTAATCAAAATACCATTCGGTAATATGAGACGAATTAATCAAAATACCATTCGGTAATATGAGACGAATTAATCAAAATACCATTCGGTGATATGAGACAAGTCAATCAAAACCATTCGGTGATATGAGACAAGTCAATCAAAATACCATTCGGTGATATGAGACGAATTAATCAAAATACCATTCGCTAATATGAGACAAGTTAATCAAAATACCATTCGGTGATATGAGACGAATTAATCAAAATACCATTCGGTAATATGAGACAAGTCAATCAAAATACCATTCGGCAATATGAGACGAATTAATCAAAATACCATTCGGTAATATGAGACAAGTCAATCAAAATACCATTCGGTGATATGAGACAAGTCAATCAAAATACCATTCGGTGATATGAGACGAATTAATCAAAATACCATTCGGTAATATGAAACAAGTCAATCAAATTACCATTCGGTGATATGAGACAAGTCAATCAAAATACCATTCGGTAATATGAGACAAATTAATCAAAATACCATTCGGTGATATGAGACGAATTGATCAAAATACCATTCGGTTATATGAGACGAATTAATCAAAATACCATTCGGTGATATGAGACGAATTAATCAAAATACCATTCGGTAATATCAGACAAGTCAATCAAAATACTCTTCGGTAATATGAGACGAATTAATCAAAATACCATTCGGTAATATGAGACAAGTCAATCAAAATACCATTCGGTGATATGAGACAAGTCAATCAAAATACCATTCGGTGATATGAGACGAATTAATCAAAATACCATTCGGTAATATGAAACAAGTCAATCAAATTACCATTCGGTGATATGAGACAAGTCAATCAAAATACCATTCGGTAATATGAGACAAATTAATCAAAATACCATTCGGTGATATGAGACGAATTGATCAAAATACCATTCGGTTATATGAGACGAATTAATCAAAATACCATTCGGTGATATGAGACGAATTAATCAAAATACCATTCGGTAATATCAGACAAGTCAATCAAAATACTCTTCGGTAATATGAGACGAATTAATCAAAATACCATTCGGTAATATGAGACGAATTAATCAAAATACCATTCGGTGATATGAGACAAGTCAATCAAAATACCATTCGGTGATATGAGACAAGTCAATCGAAATACCATTCGGTAATATGAGACGAATTAATCAAAATACCATTCGGTAATATGAGACGAATTAATCAAAATACCATTCGGTGATATGAGACAAATTAATCAAAATACCATTCGGTAATATGAGACAAGTCAATCAAAACCATTCGGTGATATGAGACAAGTCAATCAAAATACCATTCGGTAATATGAGACGAATTAATCAAAATACCATTCGGTAATATGAGACGAATTAATCAAAATACCATTCGGTAATATGAAACAAGTCAATCAAAATACCATTCGGTGATATGAGACAAGTCAATCAAAATACCATTCGGTGATATGAGACGAATTAATCAAAACACCATTCGGTAATATGAGACAAGTTAATCAAAATACCATTCGGTGATATGAGACGAATTAATCAAAATACCCTTCGGTAATATGAGACAAGTCAATCAAAATACCATTCGGTCATATGAGAAGAATTAATCAAAACACCATTCGGTGATATGAGACGAATTAATCAAAATACCATTCGGTAATATGAGACAAGTCAATCAAAATACCATTCGGCAATATGAGACGAATTAATCAAAATACCATTCGGTGATATGAGACAAGTCAATCACAATACCATTCGGTGATATGAGACAAGTCAATCAAAATACCATTCGGTGATATGAGACAAGTCAATCAAAATACTATTCGGTAATATGAGACGAATTAATCAAAATACCATTCGGTAATATGAGACGAATTATTCAAAATACCATTCGGTGATATGAGACGAATTAATCAAAATACCATTCGGTAATATGAAACAAGTCAATCAAATTACCATTCGGTGATATGAGACAAGTCAATCAAAATACCATTCGGTAATATGAGACAAATTAATCAAAATACCATTCGGTAATATGAGACAAATTAATCAAAATACCATTCGGTGATATGAGACGAATTAATCAAAATACCATTCGGTTATATGAGACGAATTAATCAAAATACCATTCGGTGATATGAGACGAATTAATCAAAATACCATTCGGTAATATCAGACAAGTCAATCAAAATACTCTTCGGTAATATGAGACGAATTAATCAAAATACCATTCGGTAATATGAGACGAATTAATCAAAATACCATTCGGTGATGTGAGACAAGTCAATCAAAATACCATTTGGTGATATGAGACAAGTCAATCGAAATACCATTCGGTAATATGAGACGAATTAATCAAAATACCATTCGGTAATATGAGACGAATTAATCAAAATACCATTCGGTGATATGAGACAAATTAATCAAAACACCATTCGGTAATATGAGACAAGTCAATCAAAACCATTCGATGATATGAGACAAGTCAATCAAAATACCATTCGGTAATATGAGACGAATTAATCAAAATACCATTCGGTAATATGAGACGAATTAATCAAAATACCATTCGGTAATATGAAACAAGTCAATCAAAATACCATTCGGTGATATGAGACAAGTCAATCAAAATACCATTCGGTAATATGAGACGAATTAATCAAAATACCATTCGGTAATATAAGACGAGTCAACCCAAATACCATTCGGTGATATGAAATTAATTAATCAAAACAAATTTGCTAGAACGGTGCAAACGACTAATAAAATAATAATACATACATTTTACAAGTCTTAGGCTGGGCAGTGCAGACTTAAACACCGTGGAAAAAAGCTCCAGCCATAAGTGATCATCACTAAAAGAAAAACGAAGCGAGATATTCTTCGACATAGGCAGTGGGACGAGCGTAACATATCCCCGTAGAATATATAAAGTGTTCAATTCGACAATACCTGATGAAGCTCGAAGATTACAATGGCCGAAACGTTTTGATGACAACAATAAAGATGAAGACTATAGAACGTATTTTAATAATGATAACTCCTTATCTGAAAAAAAAGTGAAAAACTGAGTGAAATTTTAATTTTTGTTTTTTATTTATATGATCTTTTCATTATTTTTTTTACAAAGTACTTCCCATCTTCTTCGCTCAGTCTAACGTTAGATTTCAAGGGAACTTTTTAACCCATTGCTCCAAGTAAGCTACACTAATATTCTACAACTTGTTGCGGTAGATTCATCACCCGATATATATGGCTATGCATTTCATTACACAAAATAATGGCGGAAACATTTCACGTCATTAAATTATTAAAAAATGCAGCAAATGAATTCATCCGAAGTATTTTATAGATAAAAGGTGGCAGAAGATCACAGCAAGCCAATTAAAATAATTTGCAGTCTGAATAATGATGCGATGAATTTATATTAATAAATGACATTGTTAAGAGAATATTCTAAAAGCTAAGCGTGAAATGGCAAAATGAAAATAAAATCTCCTATGTAGCGTATTTTCTATGAAGAAACAACATTTTCAAAGTAATAACGATTTTATCGAGGGATCCCATTTCATACTATGGTATCCCTTCCGTAAAAAGTGATGGCAGAATATTTAAGAGGATTATATATATATATATATATATATATATATATATATATATATATATATATTATAAATTATATTTTAGAACATGTACATAATTTATATATATATATATATATATATATATATATATACATATATATATATCCACTACAAATGGTACATTTGTTTCGACATTGAAACTTAAATGTCTCATCAGTCGGTATGGATAGGAATGGAAAGCCTCTTTTCTTATATTTGGTCAGTTGTGTGTGGGATGTTGTTGGGGGTTAGTGATAAGGGAACAAGTCTCGTGTATTGACCGTTAGAATTTTGAAGAAATTGGTGTGGGTAGTTAAAATGGTTGATTAATGAAAGTCTATGATTTCTAGACAGATTTAACATTAGCAGTTAGAATGTAAGTTTTTATTATCTTGCGACTAGACTATATCCTTTGGATTTCTTAGAAGAGCAGGTAATGGGTGGGTTGCTTTTTGTACAGATAGTTGTGTTTGGGATGTTGGTGGGAAAATTTCAGTGTCGAAACAAATGTACCATTTGTAGTGGATATATATATATATATAAAATTATGTACATGTTCTAAAATATGTTTTATAATAAATATTCACATATCTATATATTATATATCGAGCACTGTTTTAAATTAATGCTTTGGACGTTGTAAAAATTCTTTCTTCGTTCTGTATTCACTCGGTTATATATATATATATATATATATATATGTATATATATATATAATTGTGAATTTATCTTTGAACACGTCTCGAAAAACCCGCCGAGTATAAACGCGGGAGTGGGGGGGAAATGGAAACAAAAAAAGAAACGAACTAAGCACTTGAACATTAGTCAAAGTACTAGTCGAAAGAAAAATCACCCCGAGACGAGGAACCTAACACGTAAAGCGCTCAATACAATAGCAGAGCAAATAAATAAATAAATAGCTAACCTAGAGCCAACGGACCTATCAAGGTTTCACGAAATGGATCGTCAGGCCAACTTGCCCTGACGATCCATTTGGTGAAACCTTGGTAGGTCCGTTGGCTCTAGGTTAGCTACTTACTCATATATATATATATATATATATATATATATATATATATATATATTTTAATTCAGATACTTCAATCCAAGGGAAAAAAGCAGGAAGGTAAATTCCAAAAAACCCGATCCTAATTAATATTAAAAATTTTATTTTAATATTAAAAAATGATACAGGAAGAGAGCTCCATGTAATAAAATATTACAGAGCAAATATATATTAAAAAAGGATTAATTCAAAGATGTTGAATGGCCATTTCGATATGAAGATCCCCATATATATATATATATATATATATATATATATATATATATATATATTAATGAAATGAAAGTGTTTAGCTTAATATTACACGACATTTTCAAAAGTGAAGCAACCGGTTTCCTTCTCACTCTTCAGGCCTCTACGGGGGATTCAAACTTAGATAAAAATAACAATGGAATGTGTGGTGAAGAAGAAAAAAATTTAAAAAAAAGAGAAAGAAGAAAAAAATATGAACAGACAACAAAGAGCTAGAGACAAATAACGTGGTGTATAGTAAAAATAGCCAAACCATACAACGGTGGTGATGTCTCTAGATTGTACAAGGAGGAAAGGTTAGCCATTATGTTGTTTCCATAACAAAAAAAAAAATAACTTAATGAAAGATTAGAAGTAATGTCCAGATTTAATCACACCTATAAATACATATTAGGATCATACAAACATGGGCGAAATTGTTTTAAGATCCCTAAGTAACTCTTCCCTAATTTTGAAAATTTTCGGTTGTTTAAAATTCCAGTCGCGCGTTCCGAAAATATCTCTGTATGTTCGAAAAACGAATAAATCCGTTATTATAAATCACTTGAAGGTACCGAAAGGTTAAAGCCTAATTTGGTGAAATAACTAATTTCCAAATGAAAAATATTTTTAAAATCTACAATTTAAATGCATTAAACACCTTTTAATACAACTGTGCATGGTTCTAATTTGATTATGACCAAAAACTATATATATATGCCCAGTCTCAATTCCCGATGGGTCCGTTATATTCAATTACGAGCAAAAAATAAAATCTGCAACTGATGGGCTGACAGAATTTCATTAGATTTGATTAGAAATCTGTCTGGAGATGGTGACTCGATAAACAACACCCTTCCTCCAGCAGGCTGACCACACGAGGACAGGCATTGGTTTGAAACGTGGACAATAATTGAAAGGAAACAAGTCACGAGAGTTCGCAATTTGCAGCGGGTTGAAATACAGGCAAAATAGCTAAACATTTGTTTTAAAACATTTTTCTTTCAATTATATTGCGTTTTCCTCGTTATTCTTTCTTTCTTTCTTCTTTCTTTCTTTATTTAACTCTTTCTTTTTTTTTTTTTTTTTCGCTCTTTCTTTCGTTGGTGTTTTCTTTATTTCTTTGGCGCGTTCTTTAATTTTTAAAAACTTCAGAAATTTATCAACCGCTTCTCCTCAAACTATGGGTTTATTAGTTATGCTTGTATTTCTAGACCATTGTTTTTACCCCTTTAAATTGTTGAAATCTGAAAATAATTTTTGGGCTTTAGATAACTTCAGTCAGTTAAGTGCCGTATGTGAAACACGCTTGTCTGATCATGTCTGGAAAGAGACATGACTGACTGGGCAGATTATCGCACAGTAGGTTGCCATTGCTTTCTGCAGTAGACTGGTTGCTAGCCAAGGATATGGAACCCAATCCGTCCTGTTATTTAACCCATAACTGGAGGAAAGAGACGGATTAATACCTTTCCCAAAGGTATTTGTGCGTAAATGAATGCAATGAATTCAACTGGAATTGGAACTCGGCTCCTCGATTTGTCGTTCCGAGCCGATATCCACTGCACCACATCCACTGAGCCGATATCCACTGCACTCTCTCTCTCTCTCTCTCTCTCTATATATATATATATATATATATATAGCATAGTGATGATCCACGTATACTGTCTTAATATGTATAGGAAAGAATATCAAAACGTTTTGAGTTTGAAAATGTGTTTCTTTGACAGTATTTGTTTATTTCTACTATTATATTTTATATTTCAGACCGCCCTCGGTCCTTCATCAGAAATAAATGATTTTAAAATTTGAATTAGTTACGTATTTTGTTTAAAACAATTGACCTCATAGTCTATAATAACCCAACAAGCACTAAACTAAATTCTCTACAAAAAAACAATGTAGTGTACCAATTTACATGCCCATTCAGAGATTGCATCTCTGATACTAATCAAAAACCTAGTACATATATTGGTTTTACTATAACCACACTCTCCCGTAGACTTACATGTCATCTTTCTGATCAGAGTACTATTAAACAACATTTCTCTGAAAAACATAAACATGTAGGTAATATCAGACAGATTTTGGTCAACAATACGGTGATCCTTACTCATACACACAGTAAGAGGAACCTGCAGATATTGGAGGCCATGTACATCAAATCTAAACAACCAACACTCAATAGAATCAACTTTAAAACAGGAAATAACATATTACACTGCATTTGACTACATGGTTTTGTTGTCATTTCGAGCTATCCCGCGGTGTGACGTCATAAAACCGCATCTCAAATTTTAGAACTGCGTTTATTATTTTTGGTAACTTTTGCCGTTGCCAAGCGGAGTTTTATGTTAACACAAAATAAAATCGTCGGTGATGGTAGATTTTATAATATTTCAGTTTAAACAACCTCTCTGAAGATGGCTCATGTGAGCCGAAAGCTTAGAAGAAGACCAATAAATAATTATAATAATCCAAATGTTGGAGAATTTTTGTCTTTATTTTCAACTGAAATTAAAGCAAAAATTACGACATTTAGAGCGGCTCATGATTAAACATAATAGAGATTCATTGTTTCTTATATTTAACAGCATATGTTTAGAAAATGACTTGCTGCCTCGATATATATATATATATATATATATATATATATATATATATATATATATATATATATGGTTATTACGATCAATTCGAAGATTGTGTTATAGGCTTAATTTGATTCATTTAGACTGTTCGTCAATCGTGGTCGAGAGGTCTAAGACAGTTATTACGATCAATTCGAAAATTGTGTTATAGGCTTAATTTGACTTCACTTAGACCGATCGTCATATGTGATCGAGAGGTCTAAGACGCGCCAGATTACTTGGTGGCTTCCCCTATGTGGATAGGGGTCGCAGGTTCGAATCCTGCCGAATGACACACATTTTTATAACAAAAATTTATCGTAAATAATCAGGCCGGTAGAAATAAATATATAATACTGTTTGATTATAAACAGAATATCTACTTAAATACGAGTATCGATCAAAAATAATGTTCAAACAAATCTTTTCATTTATATATATATATATATATATATATATATATATATATATTAACAGAAATAGGGGTTGTTCCAACTAGAGAAATTGGTATAGAAAAAATAGTGCGAGAAACAGTGAAGGTTTTGTTTTAAGTTTAGATTCATTGTTGTTATTATTATTTTAGCAGAATAGCCCGGTGTTGCTCGGGTGTAATGAAAGCTTTAAAACTAACCCATAGTCCTGGAGCTCAGACTCTTTGGACGTTGGCACGAAAGACTAAAATGCAATAGTTGTTTCCAGTTAAAACGAAACCGTAGACTGAAAGAAAAATGAATGGAAGTAAGTCAAAATTTGATTTTCTGGTATGGATATCAAATCGGTTTTTTTCATCGTAAACTGAATTTTGAAGGCTAAATAAGTCCTCTGAGTAAATGGTATCATGGCTGAGACTAAGAACTACAATTATACCTACTGAGAGACAAACACGAAGCAAAAACTAAAATAAAAGGGATGAAAAAATACAGACATACAGGCAAATAAACAGACACACACACAAACATCTTGCCTTTTATATATATATTTATCGATTTTTCTGCACTATTGTAAGAACTGCAACCTTGAAACTTCTGAATATCGTTTCTTATGTCTTTGGCTATGAGTGTATCAAATTTGATTAAAATTAGACCACTCCTTCTATAACCCGATTTTTTCGATTGTCGATTTTCGATATTTATCGGGGGTACCTTGACACAAAACCTAGCTAAGAACACTCGCAGACGCTTATAGTACAACTGTGTAAATTTTCAAGAAAATCGGTTCAGCCGTTTCGGAGTCTGTAGGTAACGGACACGCGCGCACACACACACACACACACACACAGACAAAGTTCCATTTATAAATAAGTTTAGATATTACTTGCTTTTCGTATGATATATTAAGTGTCCGTACTGGTGTTTGTGTCGCTAAACGTGTTTCGTGTCTAAAGCTGACTCTCTTCAGGCGAATAAACTTGTGACTTTACATCTCGAGATAACGGATAAGCTACGAATGTAGTTGTGAATTAGAATTTCTACAGTGCCCTCAAGGTTGTCTAAGGCCCCACATCGTCCCCACTTCTCAGTGCGGATGGTAGCTCATTGATCGCCGACAAGAAGAATATCCTGGAGCGCTGTGCAGAACCCTTTCACGATGTTCGCAACAACCCTTCCACGATCAACGAGAAAGCAATAGCCAAGTTACCACAGGTCCCCATCGACCGCTCACTCGCTGACCCCCAACCCGAACCAAAGAAGAGGTGCTGAAAGCCATCAAACGCATGTCTAGCGGTACGGCAGTGGGTGTCGCCTTTATCTTTGTCTCTGATGGACACCGCCTGACCGAGCGCCTTACGAAACTGTTCCAATCCATATAGCGTCAAGAAAAGCTCACTCAGGCATACAAAAACGCCTTATTTGTCTACCCTTATAAGCGAAAATGAACAGGAAAGCATGCACCAACTAATGTGGAATCTCGTTGCACTCCATTGCTAGAAATATGCTCGCCAGAATCCTGCTGAACCGCCTAAACTACACATCTCGAGCAAGACCCGCTACTAGAGAGCCAGTGGAACTTCAGGAGTGGACATGATCTTTGCTGCCCGACAAATACTAGAGAAATGTCAGACGAGAAAAGCTAAGTATGGATCCCTCGCCATCTTCACCTCACTGGCCCGGCAGTTCTACGGCGGTTTGTTTTCGAGAATCCAGGACAACGGAGATTACTCTGAGCTCTTGCGCCTGACCAACAGCGTAAAGCAGGGCTGCGTGTTGGACCCAACCTTGTTTAGCATGTTGTTCTCTGCCATACTCAGCGACGCCTTCTAGGACGGTGACATCGGAGTTGACTTAAGATACAGAATCGACAGAAGCTCTTCAACTTGAGAAACCTGCGGGCCAAAGCCAAGGTACTGGACACCGTCCGTGACTTTCTTTTTGACGACGACTGCATATTAAATGCTAAAACACAGTTTGAAATGCAGGAAAGAATGAACCTTTTCTCTAAGGCATGTGACGACTTCGGTCTCACAGTTTCCACAATGAAGACAATGGTCCTGCACCAACAATCCCCAGGAACCAACTACACAGAGCCAGTCGTAACGATCCACGGACAGAGACTAGCTGTGGCTGACAAGTTTGTCTAACTTAGAAGCAATCTGTCTCCCTCTGTTAACATCGACGAGGAAGCGGATTACAGGATTGTCAGAGCCAATGCAGCCCCCGGCAGACTCCACGACTGGGTCTGAGAGTGGGATGGACTGAGCCTGCAGACCAAGCTGAAGGTATACCGTGATGGGAGTGCTTCCTTTCCTATTGTATGCAAATAAACGTGGACCGTCTACAGTCGTGGTACTAGACAGCTGAGCGCCTTCCGTATGATATGCCTGAGAATGCTCTCAGCATTACATTGCAGTACAAAATTCCAGGCAGGGAGGTACTCGAGGGAGCTCAGATGGAGTGTATCCACGCCACGTTCATGCGCTCCAGGCTTCGATGTACTGGCCATGTACACCGCATGGAAAACGACAGCATCTCAAGGAGTCCAAGGAAGAAAAGCGATCTCGTGGTGGACAGAGGAAGCGATTCAAGGAAACTCTCAAGGCACCACTGAAACACTGCAATATATATGCCCATGCTTCTTGAGAAGAAGATACAAAAGACCGCCCTGCCAGGCGCGCTTTATTCAAAACAAGCGTAGCAGACTTCGAAAAAATGCAGCAAAAAGTGACAGCGCCAGAAGGACAGGTCAAGATTCCCTTCCCAACCAGACATTCTCTGCCCAAACTCCAGCAGAAAAGCGAATACGGGCCTGATTAGTCATCCCCGTACCCGTAAGTTTCCTCAAGGAGTAAAATGGTCATGCTCACTCGCGAAGAACAATCATCATCATCATCATCATCATCATCATCATCAGTTATGAATTAAAAAACAAATGGTATTAGGAAAAAGTTAAAAAAAAAAAAAGGTCAATAAAATTAACAATCATGCCCTTAGGGGTTGATTGTCTCCCTGGTCATCACTGATTCAAAGCGGGGAAGAGGCGTTTGTTTAGTAAAATGTCGTCTTTCATATTCTCAACCACAATGGAGGTCATTTCGAGTCGAGCTGAATAGCTGGTGCCATATACGACGTGTCTCGTGTTTCTGGCAATTAAATTATACGTGTTATCTTCATTAATGAAAGGTTTATGTAAATTCATGCCGTGCTTTGGTATTCATAGAATTTCGATATAAAAGATTTGTATAAACACTCTCTTAATCGTAAATTAAATCCGAGGTTGGCAAAACACGGAAGAATTTAAGTATGTGGAGGAATTCACCAATCACTTAATAAAAGAAATGTTGACATTTAGTTCAGATCGAATAACAAGTATATTTGAAAGAGCGGGAACAGTAACCCAATGAAAACACTGCAGTGAGAGAACAAAACCAAAAGCTATCTCTCTTAAGTCATAGCAATTCGCAGATAAAGAAAAGGAAGCCGTGGAAAGCCATGATCACCATGTTCTGAAAGTACATGGCACAATATATATATATATATATATATATATATATATATACGTGCGCGCGGATATGTGTCTGTGTGTGTGTGTGTCATGCCTAAATATATATATATATATATATTTGCAATAAGGAAATAATCCTCATTCTTCGTTAGTAGTAAGCCAGTGTTTCGACCGTTATGATTAATGGCTTTCATCAGAAGTGTGCCAACTTGAGTAACTTTCTGGTAATTGGAGTAGATAGACTAAACTATCACCCGGTTCACACTCCACCCACGCCTATTGAACAGGTGAAGAGGCTCATCCCTTGTTCCCTGTTTAGGATGTGGTTTCCGGTTTTCTCTTTTCCAATCTTTTCACTCTTACGTAGCCCCCTGCACATATCCGAGTAAATGCTTTTTTTTTATTTTAAACAGTATTTATTTTATCTACCAGGTTGTATACTCATAAAACGTTAAGAAAATGTGCTCTCATTAAATTTCTTCAAGTATGTTGGAGTAGATAGACTAATCTATCGCCCGGTTCACACTCCACCCATGTCTATTGAACAGGTGAACATGCTCATCCCTTGTTCCTTGTTTAGGATGTGGTTTCCGGCTTTCTCTTTTCCAATCTTTTCACTGTTTTCGTTTTTTTCAATTGGAGTAGATAGACTAAACTATCGCCCGGTTCACACTCCACCCACGTCTATTGAACAGGTGAAGAGGCTCATCCCTTGTTTCCTGTTTAGGATGTGGTTTCCGGTTTTCTCTTTTCCAATCTTTTCACTGTTTTCTTTTTTTTCAATTGGAGTAGATAGACTTAACTATCGCCCGGTTCACACTCCACCCATGTTTATTGAACAGGTGAAGAGGCTCATCCCTTGTTTCCTGTTTAGGATGCGGTTTCCGGTTTTCTCTTTTCCAATCTTTTCATTCTTACGTAGCCCCCTGCGGTTCAGTGGCGTTACCGCCTTACTCGGGGTGATATGATTAAAAAAAAAATTATTAGGGGTTATATGTATTTTCCCGCTTCGCTATTCATATCCTGGAATATCTCGTCTAGTTTTTATTTAGTATGGGTCAGTTATTGCCGGCTTTGTTTCCACTGACCCCCAAGCCTGCATTATACAGACTTTTCATAAAAATCAAAGAAAAATTGAAATATCGTTTTTCGAAAAAGAAAGATTTTTTTTTATTTTATACAAAGAAAGAAAGGCTGAAAGATTTTTTTTTTAAAAGAGAACTGAGAAAAAACGGGATGATTTCTAAAATGAAAGAAAGGCTGAACAATTTCTTAAAAGAAAGACAAACAGAAAGAGCGAAAGAACGCTGAAGGGTTTATAAAAATCAAAGAAAAAATTAAAGTAAAACGGAAATAAATTCCCACTAAAAAAAAAAAAAAATCCTCTGCCGAAAACAGAAAGTAAACGACCGGAAGAAAAAGAAAAAAAAAGAAAAAAAAAGAAATAGAAACTTAGAATCAAAAAATAAAAAATAAAAAAATACTCGGAAAGCGAAACAAAAAAAAAAAAAAATCCGAATGAAAAAGTTTCAGAAAAACCAAACAAGTAAAAACTAAAAGTGTAAAACGAAGCGGCAACTTAATTAAGAAGGTTGTCTTTCTAAATAACGCTCTGCTGTAATTAGACGGGAATCGCTATCGAGATCGGAGCTGGGTGGCGTTCTTATAGTTTAACAAGCATAGGCAGGATGTGGGATAATCAGAAATCAAGAAATAATTAAATGGCACTCAAGATCGGCAGTCCCGGGGAGGCTAGAGGCACTTTACTTCCAGGGGCGATGACCAGAGGTGATAGAAACGGCGACGAGACTTAAAGCAAAGAATGAAACGACCACCATTTTCTTTTTATTCACGTGTGCAGACCGGGAAAAAAAAAACGCGAATTCAGTGTAGCTGTACTAATGTATTCGCTTTTACTATTGCGCGTATACAAAAGCATCCACTTATTCTTACCAATGCTTTTCTGTCTTTACACAACGTTTTTCGTTTTCTTTTTCGAGTTTAGGGTGCAAGATTCATAAAGCGTTGAACTTTATCTCCAATTTCCAACGCTAAAAATCACATAATTTTTTATTATTGCTCGAATCACTTAGCTTTCGCTATTAATTAAAGAATCAGTAAAAAGCCAGTTGTAAAAAAAAAAAGAATTATTCCCAGTCAATCTTTCCGGTGGTTAAACTTTATGTGCTACCTCAAAAGTCAGGATTTAAAATCCTGACTTTTATTAGGCTTGAACACTTCTTGAAAACATGAAACGAAGTTAGCTTTCATTCGACTCAGAGATAGATAGATAGATAGATAGATAGATTATGAACAAAATGAGATAGATAGATAGATAGATAGATAGATAGATAGAATTGGCAGAGATAGATAATAATCAGGTTGACATAGAAAAATCGATAATCAACATGCCAAAATATATACTTAGATAATGAACAAGCGAAGGCAGATAGATAATGAACACATTGAGACAGTGATACATGAATAATGAACACTAGATAGATAGATAGATAGATAGATAGATAGATAGATAGATAGATAGATTTGAACAAACCGGTAGAGATATAAACAAATAAATGTGCACAAATTCAATGAGTTACATATATGAGAACATGATGGTGCCCGCCGAACACGCCGCGACTTATGTCTCCTACCTTCGCAGGAAGTACAACCAATGTAGAAATGACGACTACAGCGTTGGATAGAACAACTTTAACGCTACAAAGCATATTTTTCTACCTAGTCACCACTGCTGATGATGAATTGTCGAGGTGTTCTTTGGTGAGAAGAGAAAAATGGAGACAACAGAAAATTGTTTCTACGGGAGAATACTAAAAATTACAAGAACGGAACTAGTAAGAAGCAAACAAGTCTTAAAGAAAATGTCAAGAAAACGAACACTTATATTCAGAATCCTGAAATTTCTTGGACAGACAACTCACAATGAGGAAGGGCGGCTGGTAGAACTAAATCCTCATATGGCATATCAAGAGCAAGCGAGATAGGGACCATATAGCCAATTCAAATTTATCGACACACAATGAGGAAGGACGGCTTTTAGAACTTAATCGTCACATGGCATATGATGAGCAAGTAACTTATGGGCCAAAAAGAAATTTCTTGGACCCACAATGAGAAAGGACAGCTTGTATAATCTAATTCTCTCATGGCATATCAACGGCAATAAAGATAAAGACTAGAAATATAACTGAAATTTCTTGGATACGCAATGGCGAAAAATGTCCAGTAGAAGTTAATTCTTACATGGCATATCTAGTGCCAGCAAGATTGGAACCAAAAGGACAACTGAAATTTTTGCGACAGAAAATGAGGATGAACGGCTTGTAGTACTTAATACCCACATACCATATCAAGTGCAAAAGAGATAGGGACCAGAAAGGCAACTACAATTTCTTGGACATACAATGAGGAAGAACGGTTTGTAGAACTTAATCCTCACATGGCATATCAAGAGCTATAGAAATGAGGACCAGAAAAACTATTGAAATTTCTCGGACACACATTGAGAAAGGGCAGCATAGGAACTTAATTCTCTCCTATACTATTAAGGACAAGAGAGATAGGGACCCGAAAAACAACAGAAATTTCTTGGACACACCATGAGGAAGAACAGTTTGTAGAACTTAATTTTCACATGCCATATCAAGGGCAATAGAAATAAAGACCCGAAAGACAACTAAAGTATCTTGGAGTCTCAATAAGGAAGGACGATTTGTAGAACTTAGTTCTCACATAGCCTATAAATGTCAACAGAAATAGGCAAAGCAGCGAGCAACATACCTGACGTGCTTATGTTTGTGGATGGCAGAACGGTGGTCAGGATGCTTGGTGAATGGAAAAACGCTGATCTACCAAGAAAATTAAGATGAAGATCCATTATTACCCACGCCCTTAAGTGACACGGCATATAGAAGAAGAAGAAGAAGAAGAAGAAGAAGGAGGAGGAGGAGGAAGAAGAGGAGAAGGAGGAAAAGGAGGAAGAGACGGCCATCTGAAATGTAAATTATCACACAGATCGCTGTTACAATGGTTTAAATGCCCAACTGTGCTCGTATCCTCTCTTTGGTTTGCGCAGCCTTATTTTCCAATTACGAAAGTGAAAATAAGGAAACAAACTGGAATTGGAACTAGGCTGTCCGATTTCCAACTTCAAACCGTTATCCATTACACCACCTGCACATCCAAGCTTATTGCTATTTCTCATCGGTCACCCATCTAGATACCGAACAGGTTCGGTATTAATCAAACAATTCCTTCTAGGTTTAAAGCTTCAGAGTTACACAACTCTGTTTTTTTTTTTTAATCGTTTCACCCCAAGCAAGGCGGTACAACCACTGATGCGCAGGAGGCGACATAAAACTAAAGATTTAGTCAAACTAGTTACAGGGGGGGAAAAGGGCAAAAGAAGGATGGGAACACAGATGTAAATACAGTTGCAAAGGTAGAGAGAAAGGGACAGAACAAGATATACAGGGTGATGTAGAAAAGACTGGAGTCAAGCGGATAAGAGGTGGGTACTGACATTGCATTTGAAGTTCTGGAGGTTGTAGCTCTCAGGAAAACAACTTGATTTTTTTTGTGGTTGTTTATGAACATTTCTGAAAGAAAAGTGTTCTGGACTGTTATGCGATATCTCTCCATCTGCATAACAGTGAATGCTGGACGATCTGTTCAATGATGAAGGGTAGACTAATCAGCAGAAATGAGGCTCGATAGAAAGTTGCTACAGATTCCATAAACCGAGTACGTGAGTAACGACGAGGTGTTGGAGAAAATGCAAACGAGAAGAAAACTTATCTAAACTTATTTATAAATGGAACTTTGTCTGTGTGTGTATATGTGCGTGTGTCTGTGTGTGTGTGTGTCCGTTACCTATAGACTCCGAAACGGCTGAACCGATTTTCTTGAAAATTTACACAGTTGTACTATAAGCGTCTGCAAGTGTTCTTAGCTGGGTCTTGTATCGAGGTACCCCCGATAAATATTGAAAATCGATAATCGAAAAAAATCAGGTTATAGAAGGAGTGGTCCGATTTTAATCAAATTTCATACACTCATAGACAAAGACAAGAAACGATAATCAGAAGTTTCAAGGTTGCAGTTCTTACAATAGTGCAGAAAATCGATAATATGTATATATATATAAGGCAAGATGTTTGTGTGTGTGTCTGTATGCCCTTTATACAAATCCACAAGTTTTATCCGATTCTCACCAAACTTCACACAAATATTGTGTAAGCTGAGTCTGAGCTCCAGGACCATGGATTAGTTTTAAAGCTTTCATTTTACCTGAGCAACGCCGGGCTATACTGCTAGTACTTAATATCAGGAAAAGATAGTTGAGATTCCTGATACACGTAATGAGAAAGGAGGGTCTGGATAATCTAATACTCACAGGGTGGATAGATAGAAAGAGTGACTGGGGAAAGCAGCACAAGATATATGGGTTTGAGCCAATGGATGGCGGAATGTGATTTGGAAGTGATACCAAGAGGAAAAATATTAAGAGCGACAGTTGACAGGAGAAAGTGCAAGTCTATTATCGCCTACGTCCTGAAGAGACATTGAACATCGTGAGTTCGGTTTGGGCGGTACTGAAATCTAATAGTAGAAACAAAAGAACTTTTATGAATAGGAAGTAATTTGAACTCAAGTTTAAAGGCTACCTTAGCGATTGTTTTAAAGAATGAGGACGTTCCACAATGGAGGAGTTGATAATTTAACAGGTTCTTCCTAATAACAAGAATCCTATTTTCGGCGAGTGACTCACATAAGTAGTCAGTTACTTTAGTACCATACATTATACACGTTTGGCTGATCATGTCTCTTTGGAATCATGACTAACTAGGGTAAAGATTTCCTGAAGTATGTTGTCGTTTTTTCTTGCTTGCCACCGGTTTACCGCACTATTCAACCCATAGCTGAGGCGAGAAGCAGTGGATTTATTCTGCAGACTTGGTAGATAGTGCGACCATAGCAGAAATCGATTTATAATGAAAAATGACATTATAATGATAATAATAACAATAATAACAACAACAACAACAACAACAACAACAATAATAATAATAATAATAAAGTTAATACTCATCGATGGTTACGTGCATCTGGATTAAAGTCTGAAACTGAAGGCTTTATTCTTGCAGCACAAGACCAAAGGCTTTTCACTAGAAACTTTCAGGCAAATATTGTGCATAATAATATGGATCCAAAATGCAGGTTGTGTGATAAACACCAAGAAACAATAGACCACCTAATCTCAGGCTGTTCTGTGCTTGCTCCAAATGAATATAAAAATCGCCACGATAGAATTGGGCAATATTTACATTCGGCAATGTGCAAACATTATGGAAAATCTGTAAACAAACACTGGTATGAACATCACCCAGCACCGGTTACAGAAATAGAAGATGTAACCATTCTATGGGATTACACCATCTACACAGAAAAATTGAAGCAAACAGGCCAGACATTATTGTTAAAAACCAGAAGGAGAAAACTTGTCTATTAATTGATATGGCTTGTCCAGCGGATTGTAACATAGCAATCAAGGAATTTGAAAAACTGTCAAAATATAAAGACCTGGAAATTGAAATAGAAAAAATGTGGAAATTGAAAACAAGAGTTGTGCCAGTGATAGTAGGTGCACTTGGAATGATAAAAAATGGAACAAAACAACACATTGAAAGAATCCCTGGATACTCCGGCTTAAGAGATATACAAAAAATTGTCTTATTAAGTACAGCCCACACATTAAGGAAAACTTTATCTATGTAATGCTGGAGATGATAGGGAAGATAGAAAAACATGAAATGGAGTCATAACAACACGCCACTACCTGCCTTAGGTCTCCCCGCAGACTTGGTTGGTAGTGAGACTAAAGCAGAAATCGAAATATGATGAAAAATGACATAATAATAATAACGCTAGGGATGATAGGGGAGATAGAAAAAACATGAAATGGAGCAATAACAACACGCCACGAACTGCCTTAGGTCTTCCCGCAGACTTGGTTGGTAGTGCGACCATAGCAGAAATCGAAATATGATGAAAAATGACATAATAATAATAACGCTAGGGATGATAGGGGAGATGGAAAAACATGAAATGGAGCCATAACAACACGCCACTACATGCCTTAGGTCTCCCCGCAGACTTGGTTGGTAGTGAGACCAAAGCAGAAATCGAAATATGATGAAAAATGACATAATAATAATAATAATAATGATGATGATGATGATGATGATGGTGGTGGTGGTGGTGGTGGTGGTGGTGATGATGATGACAATAATAATAATAATAATAATATGCAAAAGGAAGGGTATCGGTTGCAGAAAAGAACGGGATAAAAACGAAATGACGTGTGAGTAAGAATGCGAATAACACAACACGCAACTCCAGCAAGAAACGCCGTCGATTCACAAGCCAATCAGATACGATGGTTATTCAGCAAGCGTCACTTTGATACACCCCCTCCCTCAGATGACTTTACCGATAGATGAACATACCCGGTCTCTACGGTGCTTCAAGTGTCAGCGTTTCACAATTTTTCCGCATCAGTCACGTGGTATTCTATTTCTGACTTGTACGTGAATGCCTCCTTTCTTCTCAAGGTAACCAACTGAAACTAGACGACAGCGACAGAAGGGTATTTTATTTAGCAGGCGAGAGGCACAACTATTTCGCCATGTTTATTCTTGCTTTCATTCCAATATGCGATATTTTCGTCGTTCACCCTGGTTTGTAGATAGCAGACGACACGGCCATCACTCTTCGCGAGGCGTCTTTCGGATTATTACAATTATTGCAGCTTAAACAGATTCCATTTATAACTTTCCTTTATATATTTAATAACACTGCTCTGTGAAAAACGTTCACCTGTTCACTAATTCTCTTTTTTCTTCATTTTCAAACCATTTCTATGCAATGTATTTATATTTTACACATGATAGCTCTATTCTCTCAGTAACTCTGTTGTTAACTCCTAAACATCTACAACCAGATTCTTCTTCCTAGTTGTTCTTTATAAACTATTGTAGGGGCCTCGGCTATGTTTGTTAAGTTGGCCTTGTGCCAAACACAACTGAATTTAAAATATCAGAAGGTTGAAAGGATAGATTGAAAGAATAAAAGTGTTTAATTTGTAAAATAAGTGAAATTATATTTACTGAACAGAATAACATATTTGTAAAAGGAAAATGTCCAATTAGAAAATGCATGTAGGTTATTAATTTGTATAAGTTAAATGTTTAAAGAGAAAATTTAAGTAGCTTAATGTTCCACAGAAATTCACGGCTCATAGTTGATAACAGCAGAATGTGTATATTTAGAAAAATTAAAGAGGTTACTGATAAAGTCTGTGTTCCTTTCCCTTTTTGGCAGGCTAAAGAATGAAAAGGAAGGTCAAGCAATAAAGGAAAATGGTACTTATCGGACTTTAGTTTTTAGGAGTCAGTTGAAGTATCTCGTTCTTGTTGTTGTTGTTTTGATAGCGTGTGAGTGAAGACGAAGAAAGGAAAATTAGAACGAGAAAAAATGAATATATGTCGACGAGGCATGAAAATGTCTTTTGTTACATTGCGACGAAGTCCTTCAGATTACCGCTCCCATATCAAACTGATTTAACCGGTCAAGGCGTCGTTAAGTAGTGAAATTTAGTCATGTGACTGGATCAAAACCGCGTACCCATATTCTAGGTGTGAAGGAAATTTGACTTAGGTCATAGATCAATTTGCTATTTCCTATCTAATCAAAATTCAGAATCTTAATTTTCACACTGACTTGTGAAATTTGCCTTGGTCTGAGTTTTCCAAAATCTTTTCAGTCATTCTGGTTCATTTTTACGGGTATGTAATTTTACTTTTTATGTTTAATTAATTGTTGGATGATATAGGATTTGTATCTTATACTCTACAATAAATGTTTGCTTATTACATTTTGGAAATCCTCTTCTCTAGTTCTAGTCTTTAAGAAGTCAGGTGAACCTTCTGATCATTCTATATATCGGCCTATTAGCCTTCAACCTCTTTTTGACAAAGTACAAATAATCTCTAATCCTCTCGCCCCGCAGATTCTTCTATGGCTTTCGCATGTCTGGGCTAACTGTTGATCTATTAATGGCTATTAACGAAAGAGTCTATTAAGCTTTAGATAAGAATGATGCTCGGGCTGTTGCCCGGGATATCTCAAAGGCATTTGACTGGGTTTGGTATATTGGTTTTTTTTACAAATTGGAAAGTTAAATGACCACTCTTCTAGATCTTTTTTCATTAAAACAAGCACCCCTCCATGGCTCTATCCTTGAACTTACGTTGCTCTATTTTTCATCAATGGCCTTCCTTGTACTATCTGTCCTTAACTCGTTATTTATGCTGATGACACAACCATTTATTCTTGTCTTAATTGTAACATAGGTATGATCGGTTCCATTAGGTCAAATTAGCAGCTGATCTTAACCCGAGAACACTAACTATGGATATATAGTATCCAGCGCAAATGACGCCATTTTAATTACAATTTAATTAAATTTTCAGTACCTGATTTTCTTACCTAAATAATATGTTTTTCAGTTTCTATTAATGTTTTGAAGTGTCTGCATGTAAAATATTTCAAATAAAGTTTTATATTTAACATCTTTTTGATATTTTCAAAATCGAGTATGATATACCCATGGTTAGTCGTGGTGTAACTTTAATTGATAGTTAGTGTCCCAGGGTCAAAAATAGCCTTCAACCTGTTGTTAAGTGGGGCAAAAAATGGCTTGCTAATTTTCATCGCCTCCAAAACAAAATTACTCTCTTTATTCGACTGAAAGAATCTTTTTTAGCTTCGATCAGAATGGCTGCTGCTAACCTCCTGGTGAGTACTACTTCTCGGGATGACGTTATTCATTGACATCAAGTGGAAAGATTATATTGAATCTAGGTCTGCTGCTAGGAAATTTGGTTCTCTGTGTCGTGATTTCTCATCAGAATCTATCTTACATATTTGTAAGTCTACCATTTGTCCATGCACTGAATATACTTCTGCTATGTAACTAGAGATTCTTTATAAAATGTTTAAAAAAGAATCTGCAATGTTATTCATCCTGACCTTCACATCGGCTTAGATCACTTTCCTAGCGAGATAACTTAGCTTCTATATGAACGTACAATCATTCGTCAAAATTCAAACTCGAAAGCCTTAACAATTGCACCAAACTAGCTGACCACGTGTAAAAATTTATTTAAAAAAATGGCAAAGATCCTTATGTAACCCAGAGTATGTTAAGAAAGGCGATACCTTGTAACGGGGGTGATGTCTACAGATTGTGCCAATAAGAAAAGATGGCTATAGTATCATTTCATTTTTTTTCAGGTTGATTATTCTGATGCCGGCAGAATTGGGAGGTTGTGAGGAGCATGGAACCATCTCTTAATTATTCTTTTTCTCAGGTTCACCCTGACCCGGAGTGGTAGCACCTGTTAGGGTCCTCGCTAAGTTGGGGCCAAAATACTATAAAAATACACTTTTATAGAAATATATACATAAGAATATACTTTTATAGAAAGAATATACATTTTTGAAAACAAAAGTATTAACATAATACATTTTTGAAAGAAAAAAAATCGATAGGTCGATCGATAATGAACATTCAAGATAGATAGATAGATAGATAGATAGATAGATAATGAATCGGCCATAGATAGATAGATAGATAGATAGATAGATAGATAATAAATCGGCTATAGATAGATAGATAGATAGATAGATAGATAGATAGATAGATAGATAGATAATAAATCGGCCAAATATAATATAGATAGATAGATAGATAGATAGATAGATAGATAGATAATAAATCGGCCATAATAAATATAGATAGATAGATAGATAGATAGATAGATAGATAGATAATAAATCGGCTATAGATAGATAGATAGATAGATAGATAGATAGATAGATAGATAGATAGATCGGCCATAAAAGATAGATAGATAGATAGATAGATAGATAGATAGATAGATAGATCGGCCATAAAAGATAGATAGATAGATAGATAGATAGATAGATAGATAGATAGATAGATAATAAATCGGCCATAATAGATAGATAGATAGATAGATAGATAGATAGATAGATAGATAGATAATGAATGGCTTTAGATAGATAGATAGATAGATAGATAGATAGATAGATAGATAGATAGATAGATAGATAGATTAGAAACTGATAAAAGACTAGCAAAAAGTGACTGATATATAAATATACAGATAGATTTCTAGTAATAAGATAAAAAAAAAAAGATTGATAAGAAATTAGACATTATAAGTAATAAGAAATAATGTCGGATAAAAAAAGATTCAAACATTGTTGATTACATTTCGGTTCGGAATCTAAAAACTAGATTTGTAGATGTCGATTCGTAGATGTCCCAACGATAGTTGTGATTTCTTTAAATAGGTCATTTCTTCTTTCAAGGTGGTCTCTCGTGCTGATGTCGCTAGTGGGAAACGCTTTCGATGGTGGGGGAGGGTTACAGATATGACTACAGTCGGCAGGCACCTTTTTTTTCTTTAGTTGAACTTCTCGATTTAGACCGGTTGATTATAATCCACGACTTAAAAGTAAAAAAGCGATAGCAACTGAAACGAACGAGAACATTAAGAATAACGTTTACCAGAAATATATATTGCAGTATTGATGGATTTTTCCAAAATATTAAAATTTTCCAAAATAAAATTTATATGATCCAGTCCCATTCTTAAAAGTAATCTAATTCTATCCATTCTTATAACGAATATGATTCAATCACATTTTTAAACAAATTTCATACTGTCCTGTTTTAAAATAAATATAATCCAATCCCATTCTCAAAATGAACACGATCAAATCCCAATCTTAAAATCAATCTCATCTAATCTCCTTCTAAAAAAAAAAAAAAAAAACACGATCCAATCCCATTCTTAACACTAATCGGATTCAATCCCATTCTTAAAATGAATATGATCCAACCACTTTCTTAGGATCAGTTGAAATCCCATTGTTACAATAAATTAAATACGATCCAAATGAATATGATGTAATTGCATTTTTAAATGAAACTGATTTAATCCTATTCTTAAAATGAATATGATCTAATCCCATTCTTAAATTCAATCCGATCCAGTTCCATTGTTATAATCAATCTGATCCAATACCATTCTTAAAATGAATATGATCTAATCCTATTATTAAAATGAATACGATCGAATTTTATGTTTAATATGAATATGATACAATCCAATTCTTAAATACGATCGAATCTCATTTGAAAAATTAATATAATTAAATCTTATTTTTAAAATCAATCTGATCCGATCCTATTTTTAAAATGAACACGATATAACCGCATTCTTAAAATGAATATGATCCAATCCCATTCTTAAATGTATATGATCCAATCCCATTCTTAAATTTATATGATCCAATCCCATTCTTAAATGTATATGATCCAATCCCATTCTTAAATGTATATGATCCAGTCCGATTCTTAAATGAATATAATCCAAAACCATTTTAAAATGAATCTGATACAATCCCGTTATTAAAAAAATTGATCTAATTCCACCCTTAAAATGACTATAATTCAATCTCATTCATAAAATCTGTAAAAAGAAAACATTCTAATTTTAAATTGAATACGATAACGTTTACCAGCAATATATATATTCAGTATTGATAGATTTTTCCAAATATTAACATTTTCCAGAATAAAATTAATATGATTCAGTCCCATTCTTAAAATGAATCTAATTCTATCCCATTCTTATAATGAATATGATCCAATCACATTTTAAAATAAATGTCATCCTGTCCTGTTTTAAAATTGTAGAATCACTTCTACATGCATGTACATACTTATACACATATCGCCATGTACGCAAGTACACACACATATACGCACATACTTATACATTAGTACCACACGTGAAACCTCTTTTTCCCGCGCTTCATTCAAATATATATAAGCTGATGTTCACACGTGTTTAGACCAGTTGGAATCTGTCTTTCGGAGCGAACAGTCCGAATGCTGTTAGTTCCTTTCCAACTCACATACTGCGCTAATTGCGTTTAGCAATTAGTTACACCAAAAATCTCTCTCTCTCTCTCTCTCTCTCTCTCTCTCTCTTACAAGCATACTTCACTACATGTATAGTTATATTCAACTACTGATTTGTACGAACATCATATTTCCTTTTTTCAGGAATTCTTCCAGTATTATTGATATATTTTCTTCAACATCCAAGAGAGAATTTTCTCCACTAAATCTAAAGGTAATCTTATGCACCAAAATGGATCTTAAAACATCATCTCCAAAGTAAAGGTTATCTTATGCACCAAAATGGATCTTAAAACATCATCCCCAAAGTAAAGGTTATCTTATGCACCAAAATGGATCTTAAAACATCATCTCCAAAGTAAAGGTTATCTTATGCATTAAAATGTATCTTAAAACATCATCCCCAAAGTAAAGGTTATCTTATGCACCAAAATGGATCTTAAAACATCATCCCCAAAGTAAAGGTTATCTTATGGTTTAAAATGTATCTTAAAACATCATCCCCAAAGTAAAGGTTATCTTATGCACCAAAATGGATCTTAAAACATCATCTCCAAAGTAAAGGTTATCTTATGCACCAAAATGGATCTTAAAACATCATCCCCAAAGTAAAGGTTATCTTATGCACCAAAATGGATCTTAAAACATCATCCCCAAAGTAAAGGTTATCTTATGCACCAAAATGGATCTTAAAACATCATCCCCAAAGTAAAGGTTATCTTATGCACCAAAATGGATCTTAAAACAACATCCCCAAAGTAAAGGTTATCTTATGCATTAAAATGGATCTTAAAACATCATCTCCAAAGTAAAGGTTATCTTATGCACCAAAATGGATCTTAAAACATCATCCCCAAAGCAAAGGTTATCTTATGCACCAAAATGGATCTTAAAATATCATCCCCAAAGTAAAGGTTATCTTATGCATTAAAATGTATCTTAAAACATCATCTCCAAAGTAAAGGTTATCTTATGCACCAAAATGGATCTTAAAACATCATCTCCAAAGTAAAGGTTATCTTATGCATTAAAATCGATCTTAAAACATCATCCCCAAAGTAAAGGTTATCTTATGCACCAAAATGGATCTTAAAACATCATCCCCAAAGTAAAGGTTATCTTATGCACCAAAATGGATCTTAAAACATCATCTTCAAAGTAAAGGTTATCTTATGCATTAAAATGGATCTTAAAACATCATCCCCAAAGTAAAGATTATCTTATGCACCAAAATGGATCTTAAAACATCATCCCCAAAGTAAAGGTTATCTTATGCATTAAAATGGATCTTAAAACATCATCCCCAAAGTAAAGGTTATCTTATGCACCAAAATGGATCTGAAAACATCATCTCCAAAGTAAAGGTTATCTTATGCACCAAAATGGATCTTAAAACATCATCCCCAAAGTAAAGGTTATCTTATGCATTAAAATGGATCTTAAAACATCATCCCCAAAGTAAAGGTTATCTTATGCACCAAAATGGATCTTAAAACATCATCTTCAAAGTAAAGGTTATCTAATGCATTAAAATGGATTTTAAAACATCATCCCCAAAGTAAAGGTTATCTTATGCACCAAAATGGATCTTAAAACATCATCCCCAAAGTAAAGGTTATCTTATGCACCAAAATGGATCTTAAAACATCATCCCGAAAGTAAAGGTTATCTTATGCACCAAAATGGATCTTAAAACATCATCCCCAAAGTAAAGGTTATCTTCTGCACCAAAATGGATCTTAAAACATCATCTCCAAAGTAAAGGTTATCTTATGCACCAAAATGGATCTTAAAACATCATCCCCAAAGTAAAGGTTATCTTATGCATTAAAATGGATCTTAAAACATCATCCCCAAATTAAAGGTTATCTTATGCATTAAAATGAATCTTAAAAAGTCATCCCCAAAGTAAAGGTTATCTTACGCATTAAAATGGATCTTAAAACATCATCCCCAAATTAAAGGTTATCTTACGCATTAAAATGCATCTTAAAACATCATCCCCAAAGTAAAGGTTATCTTACGCATTAAAATGGATCTTAAAACATCATCCCCAAAGTAAAGGTTATCTTATGCATTAAAATGGATCATAAAACATCATCCCCAAAGTAAAGGTTATCTTATGCATTAAAATGGATCTTAAAACATCATCCCCAAAGTAAAGGTTATCTTATGCATTAAAATGGATCTTAAAAAATCATCCCCAAAGTAAAGGTTATCTTACGCATTAAAATGGATCTTAAAACATCATCCCCAAAGTAAAGGTTATCTCATGCATTAAAATGGATCTTAAAACATCATCCCCAAATTAAAGGTTATCTTATGCGTTAAAATGGATCTTAAAAGATCATCCCCAAAGTAAAGGTTATCTTATGCATTAAAATGGATCTTAAAACATCATCCCCAAATAAAGGTTATCTTATGCATTAAAATGTATCTTAAAATATCATCCCCAAAGTAAAGGTTATCTTATGCATTAAAATGGATCTTAAAACATCATCCCCAAAGTAAAGGTTATCTTATGCATTAAAATGTATCTTAAAACATCATCCCCAAAGTAAAGGTTATCTTATGCATTAAAATGGATCTTAAAACATCATCCCCAAAGTAAAGGTTATCTTATGCGTTAAAATGGATCTTAAAAGATCATCCCCAAAGTAAAGGTTATCTTATGCATTAAAATGGATCTTAAAACATCATCCCCAAAGTAAAGGTTATCTTATGCATTAAAATGTATCTTAAAACATCATCCCCAAAGTAAAGTTTATCTTATGCATTAAAATGGATCTTAAAACTTCATCCCCAAAGTAAAGGTTATCTTATGCACCAAAATGGATCTTAAAACATCATCTTCAAAGTAAAGGTTATCTAATGCATTAAAATGGATCTTAAAACATCATCCCCAAAGTAAAGGTTATCTTATGCACCAAAATGGATCTTAAAATATCATCTTCAAAGTAAAGGTTATCTTATGCACCAAAATGAATCTTAAAACATCATCTCCAAAGTAAAGGTTATCTTATGCACCAAAATGGATCTTAAAACATCATCCCCAAAGTAAAGGTTATGTTATGCACAAAAATGGATCTTAAAGCATCATCCCCAAAGTAAAGGTTATCTTATGCACCAAAATGGATCTTAAAACTTCATCCCCAAAGTAAAGGTTATCTTATGCACCAAAATGGATCTTAAAACATCATCCCCAAAGTAAAGGTTATCTTATGCACAAAAATGGATTTTAAACATCATCCCCAAAGTAAAGGTTATCTTATGCACCAAAATGGATCTTAAAACTTCATCCCCAAAGTAAAGGTTATCTTATGCACCAAAATGGATCTTAAAACATCATCCCCAAAGTAAAGGTTATCTTATGCACCAAAATGGATCTTAAAACATCATCTCGAAAGTAAAGGTTATCTTATGCACCAAAATGGATCTTAAAACATCATCCCCAAAGTAAAGGTTACCTTATGCAGACAAATGGAACTTAAAACATCATCTCCAAAGTAAAGGTTATCTTCTGCACCAAAATGGATCTTAAAACATCATCTCCAAAGTAAAGGTTATCTTATGCACCAAAATGGATCTTAAAACATCATCCCCAAAGTAAAGGTTATCTTATGCACAAAAACGGATCTTAAAACATCATCTCCAAAGTAAAGGTTATCTTATGCACCAAAATGGATCTTAAAACATCATCCCCAAATTAAAGATTATCTTATGCAGAAAAATGGATCTTAAAATATCATCTTCAATGGAAAGGTTATTTTATGCACCATAATGGATCTTAAAACATCATCCCCAAATTAAAGCTTATCTTATGCACCAAAATGGATCTTAAAACATCATCCCCAAAGTAAAGGTTACCTTATGCAGACAAATGGATCTTAAAACAACATCTTCAAAGTAAAGGTTATCTTATGCACCAAAATGGATCTTAAAACATCATCTCCAAAGTAAAGGTTATCTTATGCACCAAAATGGATCTTAAAACATCATCCCCAAAGTAAAGGTTATCTTATGCATTAAAATGGATCTTAAAACATCATCCCCAAAGTAAAGGTTATCTTATGCATTAAAATGGATCTTAAAAAATCATCCCCAAAGTAAAGGTTATCTTACGCATTAAAATGGATATTAAAACATCATCCCCAAAGTAAAGGTTATCTTATGCATTAAAATGGATCTTAAAACATCATCCCCAAAGTAAAGGTTATCTTATGCATTAAAATGGATCTTAAAACATAATCCCCAAAGTAAAGGTTATCTTATGCATTAAAATGTATCTTAAAACATCATCCCCAAAGTAAAGGTTATCTTATGCACCAGAATGGATCTTAAAAATTCATCCCCAAAGTAAAGGTTATCTTATGAACCAAAATGGATCTTAAAACATTATCCCCAAAGTAAAGGTTATCTTATGCACCAAAATGGATCTTAAAACATCATCCCCAAAGTAAAGGTTATCTTATGCACCAAAATGGATCTTAAAACATCATCTCCAAAGTAAAGGTTATCTTATGCATTAAAATGTATCTTAAAACATCATCCCCAAAGTAAAGGTTATCTTATGCATTAAAATGGATCTTAAAACATCATCCCCAAAGCAAAGGTTATCTTATGCATTGAAATGTATCTTAAAACATCATCCCCAAAGTAAAGGTTATCTTATGCACCAAAATGTATCTTAAAACATCATCTCGAAAGTAAAGGTTATCTTATGCACCAAAATGGATCTTAAAACATCATCCCCAAAGTAAAGGTTATCTTATGCACCAAAATGGATCTTAAAACATCATCCCCAAAGTAAAGGTTATCTTATGCACCAAAATGGATCTTAAAACATCATCTCCAAAGTAAAGGTTATCTTATGCACCAAAATGGATCTTAAAACATCATCCCCAAAGTAAAGGTTATCTTATGCATTAAAATGGATCTTAAAACACCATCCCCAAAGTAAAGGTTATCTTATGCACGAAAATGGATCTTAAAACATCATCTTCAAAGTAAAGGTTATCTAATGCATTAAAATGGATCTTAAAACATCATCCCCAAAGTGAAGTTTATCTTATGCACCAAAATGGATCTTAAAACATCATCCCCAAAGTAAAGGTTATCTTATGCACCAAAATGGATCTTAAAACATCATCTCCAAAGTAAAGGTTATCTTATGCACCAAAATGGATCTTAAAACATCATCTTCAAAGTAAAGGTTATCTAATACATTAAAATGGATCTTAAAACATCATCCCCAAAGTAAAGGTTATCTTATGCACCAAAATGGATCTTAAAACATCATCCCCAAAGTAAAGGTTATCTTATGCACCAAAATGGATTTAAAACATCATCTCCAAATTAAAGGTTATCTTATGCATTAAAATGGATCTTAAAACATCATCCCCAAAGTAAAGGTTATCTTATGCATTAAAATGGATCTTAAAACATCATCCCCAAAGTAAAGGTTAACTTATGCATTAAAATGGATCTTAAAAAGTCATCCCCAAAGTAAAGGTTATCTTACGCATTAAAATGGATCTTAAAACATCATCCCCAAAGTAAAGGTTACCTTATGCATTAAAATGGATCATAAAACATCATCCCCAAAGTAAAGGTATTTCTTATGCATTAAAATGGATCTTAAAACATCATCCCCAAAGTAAAGGTTATCTTATGCATTAAAATGGATGTTAAAAAATCATCCCCAAAGTAAAGGTTATCTTACGCATTAAAATGGATCTTAAAACATCATCCCCAAAGTAAAGGTTATCTTATGCATTAAAATGGATCTTAAAACATCATCCCCAAAGTAAAGGTTATCTTATGCGTTAAAATGGATCTTAAAAGATCATCCCCAAAGTAAAGGTTATCTTATGCATTAAAATGGATCTTAAAACATCATCCCCAAAGTAAAGGTTATCTTATGCATTAAAATGTATCTTAAAACATCATCCCCGAAGTAAAGGTTATCTTATGCATTAAAATGGATCTTAAAACATCATCCCCAAAGTAAAGGTTATCTTATGCATTAAAATATATCTTAAAATATCATCCCCAAAGTAAAGGTTATCTTATGCATTAAAATGGATCTTAAAACATCATCCCCAAAGTAATGGTTATCTTATGCGTTAAAATGGATCTTAAAACATCATCCCCAAAGTAAAGGTTATCTTATGCATTAAAATGGATCTTAAAACATCATCCCCAAAGTAAAGGTTATCTTATGCATTAAAATGTATCTTAAAACATCATCCCCAAAGTAAAGGTTATCTTATGCATTAAAATGGATCTTAAAACTTCATCCCCAAAGTAAAGGTTATCTTATGCACCAAAATGGAACTTAAAACATCATCCCCAAAGTAAAGGTTATCTTATGCACCAAAATGGATCTTAAAACAACATCCCCAAAGTAAAGGTTATCTTATGCATTAAAATGGATCTTAAAACATCATCTCCAAAGTAAAGGTTATCTTATGCACCAAAATGGATCTTAAAACATCATCCCCAAAGCAAAGGTTATCTTATGCACCAAAATGGATCTTAAAATATCATCCCCAAAGTAAAGGTTATCTTATGCATTAAAATGTATCTTAAAACATCATCTCCAAAGTAAAGGTTATCTTATGCACCAAAATGGATCTTAAAACATCATCTCCAAAGTAAATGTTATCTTATGCACCAAAATGGATCTTAAAACATCATCCCCAAAGTAAAGGTTATCTTATGCACCAAAATGGATCTTAAAACATCATCCCCAAAGTAAAGGTTATCTTATGCACCAAAATGGATCTTAAAACATCATCTTCAAAGTAAAGGTTATCTTATGCATTAAAATGGATCTTAAAACATCATCCCCAAAGTAAAGATTATCTTATGCACCAAAATGGATCTTAAAACATCATCCCCAAAGTAAAGGTTATCTTATGCACCAAAATGGATCTTAAAACTTCATCCCCAAAGTAAAGGTTATCTTATGCACCAAAATGGATCTTTAAACATCATCCCCAAAGTAAAGGTTATCTTCTGCACCAAAATGGATCTTAAAACATCATCTCCAAAGTAAAGGTTATCTTATGCACCAAAATGGATCTTAAAACATCATCCCCAAAGTAAAGGTTATCTTATGCATTAAAATGGATCTTAAAACATCATCCCCAAATTAAAGGTTATCTTATGCATTAAAATGGATCTTAAAAAGTCATCCCCAAAGTAAAGGTTATCTTACGCATTAAAATGGATCTTAAAACATCATCCCCAAATTAAAGGTTATCTTACGCATTAAAATGCATCTTAAAACATCATCCCCAAAGTAAAGGTTATCTTACGCATTAAAATGGATCTTAAAACATCATCCCCAAAGTAAAGGTTATCTTATGCATTAAAATGGATCATAAAACATCATCCCCAAAGTAAAGGTTATCTTATGCATTAAAATGGATCTTAAAACATCATCCCCAAAGTAAAGGTTATCTTATGCATTAAAATGGATCTTAAAAAATCATCCCCAAAGTAAAGGTTATCTTACGCATTAAAATGGATCTTAAAACATCATCCCCACAGTAAAGGTTATCTCATGCATTAAAATGGATCTTAAAACATCATCCCCAAATTAAAGGTTATCTTATGCGTTAAAATGGATCTTAAAAGATCATCCCCAAAGTAAAGGTTATCTTATGCATTAAAATGGATCTTAAAACATCATCCCCAAATAAAGGTTACCTTATGCATTAAAATGTATCTTAAAATATCATCCCCAAAGTAAAGGTTATCTTATGCATTAAAATGGATCTTAAAACATCATCCCCAAAGTAAAGGTTATCTTATGCATTAAAATGTATCTTAAAACATCATCCCCAAAGTAAAGGTTATCTTATGCATTAAAATGGATCTTAAAACATCATCCCCAAAGTAAAGGTTATCTTATGCGTTAAAATGGATCTTAAAAGATCATCCCCAAAGTAAAGGTTATCTTATGCATTAAAATGGATCTTAAAACATCATCCCCAAAGTAAAGGTTATCTTATGCATTAAAATGTATCTTAAAACATCATCCCCAAAGTAAAGTTTATCTCATGCATTAAAATGGATCTTAAAACTTCATCCCCAAAGTAAAGGTTATCTTATGCACCAAAATGGATCTTAAAACATCATCTTCAAAGTAAAGGTTATCTAATGCATTAAAATGGATCTTAAAACATCATCCCCAAAGTAAAGGTTATCTTATGCACCAAAATGGATCTTAAAATATCATCTTCAAAGTAAAGGTTATCTTATGCACCAAAATGAATCTTAAAACATCATCTCCAAAGTAAAGGTTATCTTATGCACCAAAATGGATCTTAAAACATCATCCCCAAAGTAAAGGTTATGTTATGCACAAAAATGGATCTTAAAGCATCATCCCCAAAGTAAAGGTTATCTTATGCACCAAAATGGATCTTAAAACTTCATCCCCAAAGTAAAGGTTATCTTATGCACCAAAATGGATCTTAAAACATCATCCCCAAAGTAAAGGTTATCTTATGCACAAAAATGGATTTTAAACATCATCCCCAAAGTAAAGGTTATCTTATGCACCAAAATGGATCTTAAAACTTCATCCCCAAAGTAAAGGTTATCTTATGCACCAAAATGGATCTTAAAACATCATCCCCAAAGTAAAGGTTATCTTATGCACCAAAATGGATCTTAAAACATCATCTCGAAAGTAAAGGTTATCTTATGCACCAAAATGGATCTTAAAACATCATCCCCAAAGTAAAGGTTACCTTATGCAGACAAATGGAACTTAAAACATCATCTTCAAAGTAAAGGTTATCTTCTGCACCAAAATGGATCTTAAAACATCATCTCCAAAGTAAAGGTTATCTTATGCACCAAAATGGATCTTAAAACATCATCCCCAAAGTAAAGGTTATCTTATGCACAAAAATGGATCTTAAAACATCATCTCCAAAGTAAAGGTTATCTTATGCACCAAAATGGATCTTAAAACATCATCCCCAAATTAAAGATTATCTTATGCAGAAAAATGGATCTTAAAATATCATCTTCAATGGAAAGGTTATTTTATGCACCATAATGGATCTTAAAACATCATCCCCAAATTAAAGCTTATCTTATGCACCAAAATGGATCTTAAAACATCATCCCCAAAGTAAAGGTTACCTTATGCAGACAAATGGATCTTAAAACAACATCTTCAAAGTAAAGGTTATCTTATGCACCAAAATGGATCTTAAAACATCATCTCCAAAGTAAAGGTTATCTTATGCACCAAAATGGATCTTAAAACATCATCCCCAAATTAAAGATTATCTTATGCAGAAAAATGGATCTTAAAATATCATCTTCAATGGAAAGGTTATTTTATGCACCATAATGGATCTTAAAACATCATCCCCAAATTAAAGCTTATCTTATGCACCAAAATGGATCTTAAAACATCATCCCCAAAGTAAAGGTTACCTTATGCAGACAAATGGATCTTAAAACAACATCTTCAAAGTAAAGGTTATCTTATGCACCAAAATGGATCTTAAAACATCATCTCCAAAGTAAAGGTTATCTTATGCACCAAAATGGATCTTAAAACATCATCCCCAAAGTAAAGGTTATCTTATGCATTAAAATGGATCTTAAAACATCATCCCCAAAGTAAAGGTTATCTTATGCATTAAAATGGATGTTAAAAAATCATCCCCAAAGTAAAGGTTATCTTACGCATTAAAATGGATATTAAAACATCATCCCCAAAGTAAAGGTTATCTTATGCATTAAAATGGATCTTAAAACATCATCCCCAAAGTAAAGGTTATCTTATACATTAAAATGGATCTTAAAACATAATCCCCAAAGTAAAGGTTATCTTATGCATTAAAATGTATCTTAAAACATCATCCCCAAAGTAAAGGTTATCTTA